>CM049570.1:35698555-35969538 GCA_027123335.1 Amphiprion clarkii | reverse complement strand
ACACACACACACGGCTAAGAGAAGATAACAAGTAAATCGCCATAATTTTATTATTTATTTCCTCTCTTATCGAGGTTTGTTTGGTTTATTTATTTCTCTCTGTCTGTTGTCTTCAATGAGTTAAACAATGCAAGAAGATTACCGCACTATCTCGCATTATTTTCCTTTTCAAGCTGCGCACGTTTTATGTGTGTGTGTGTGTGTGTTTGTGTGTTTTAATTCGTGCGCCGGGGAAAGAGAGGATGTGTTCATTATCGTCCTGTCCCAGCCTTGTCCCTTTAACAGTAATTGGAGCGATATTAATTGCTGCGCGGTGGCTGGTTGATGGTAGCACCATGATGCTGCACTGATACCAGCCCCTTTTTTTCCCTCCTCACAAACTAACTGCCGGGTGAGTGATGGGGGAGGAGGATGGGGGAGGAAGGGGGTGAGAGAGTAAGGGAGAGAGATAGCCCCTCTATCAGCTCCGGAGCAGGCGCTGTCTTTATCAGGAGCACGATTGGCAAAAAGGAAACTTTGACCGGTCTGAATTTTTCTCTTATCGTCGAGCTCCCCCTTTCCTCCCCCGTCCTCCTCACCCTCCCTCCCTCCATCCATCCACCTTCTCCTCCTCTGGTCTCTCCATCACCGCTAACAGCCACCTCCTCCATAACTTCCCTCCCCTCCGTCTCTCTCATTGTTTGGTCTCGGTGTCACTGCAGGGCCGGAGTCGGAGCCGACCGGCCGGCGTTGCTCCCGTTTCCCCGTTACCAGCAGAAATAAACATGGAGTTCATCTCCTCTGGGAGCGCTGGCATTCCTCTCACTCCTGTTGCCTTTTTGGAGTTCTGGAGCTTTTAATCTGCACGGGGTTTGCTTTGAGGCCTGAATATTTACTTGTGCATCTCAAAAAATCGTGAAAAAGTACATTTGTTTTTCGTAATTTACTCCTAAATCATAAAGTTTCATATATTTTATACTCAGTAGGAATAAAATGAAACATTTCAAGCTTCTGTTTTTGTTTTAATTTGATGATTTTTGCTTATAGCTCGTTAAAATGTGAAATTCTGAAATTCTGAAAAGTATATTTAAGGCTTCATCTGTGGATCATATTTAATAATTGAGTATTCTACCGATTATTCTGGCTACTAACTGAGTAATCGGATGTCTCCATCTCCATGTTCCATTCCATGCTGGGCATTACAGCATCAGAAGCAGCAGTAACCGTCCAGCCGGTCATCATGCATGTAGAATATAGAATATAGCAGATTAAACAAAGCCTCGAGGCATTTTAGTAATCAAATTACTCGAGCAATTGTTTCAGCTCTACCTCATTTATATATCCAATACTTTTACTTTACTCTGAATCACTGCACCAGGCAGGAAGTGATTAGCTGGAGGGGTTATTAAAGCTCGTGTTGCTTGATAGAGCCCTTCAGCTCGTCCACAATCATAAACATTCATATATTCTAGACTCAGTAGGCATAAGGTGAAACATTTCAAGCCTTTTGTTTGTTTTAATTTGATGATTTTTGCTTATAGCTCATAAAAATCCGATATAGGTATCTCAAAGTATTAAAATATTTCCTGAAATCCGTTAAAAATGCAGGATTTGCAATACATAAAAGTCCAACTTCTGATAAATGTGTTCATTTTAGGGCTTCAGCTGTGGATTATTTTAATAACTGAGTATTCTATGGATTGTTTTGGTGACTGATCAAGCTCCTTTACTCTGAATTACTGCACCAGGCATGGAAGCGATTAGGCTGGGGGTGTTTTTAAAGGCCGTGTTGCTTGAACTCGTCCATGTGTTTGTTTTGGGTGTATCTTCATCTTCACTGTGTCCTATATGAGGTCAGATGAGTTGGACGGCCAATCAAGCACAGCAATACTGTAGTCAGCACCATTTGGTTTGTAGCTTCAGCTCTGTGTGCAAAGTCCTGGTAGAAAAGAAAAGCGGAATCTTCAGAAAGCTTGTAAGCACATGGAAGCAAGAAGTGTTTTAAACTCTCCTGGTAGACGCTGCGTTGACTTTCGATTTAATGAGATACAACGGACAAATGCCAACACATGACTGTTGTGCAAAACTTTTTGTAAAATTCTACGTGTCATTTAAAAATTCACCAGAAGTAAACCATCTACAGTAACCGGATCCACTAAAAAAATAACTAAGAGTAACAATTGAGAAGCCGTGACTGATTCAGCTGCAACCAACAGTCAGGAATTCAGTTTTCAGGTTGAACTGCAGGCAGTGTTTCCACAGAGAGACTGAGAGGAAAACCAAAGCTACTGGATGAATAAATAAATGCAGCTCGGCTCAGGAACAGTGAACAGAGGAGCAGGTTGTTGGAGATCAACATCTTTCTACTGATGATGAAAATAAGGTTATAGAGGTTGTAAAAATGTAAATAATTAAATGTCTATTTATCCGGAGCCTCCATTTTCCCACCAGTTTGTTTAGCAGCTGTGGTGTTGTTGCTGAATCCAGTTTTTTTCAGTGATATTTCATGGTTTTTGTGTTTCCATGGAGGTGCAGGACTTTATGTTGCAGTGAAAAATGAACCCACAGTGATGAAAAATGTGAGAGAAGCAGAGAAAAACAACCAGAAAGTCATAATGCAACGATCAGCTACAGATTTTTCTTGGTTGCAGTTCAGTTTTTTATCACATTTGAGTCTTTAGTTTGCTCCCCTGCAGTCCATTCTCATTTCTGTCGTCTATTTTTCACCTCACCTGCTTCATTTCTTACTATTTCCTTCACTTCAGTCACACTATGTCCTTCAGATCCCGCCTCCATCGCGCCTAAAGGTGAAAAACCCGCCTCATAAAGCGCCATGTTGAAGTTCCAGACCACATAATATCTGCACACATCTGTTAGTTCCAAACTTCTCCCAGCCTGGTGTCTAAATTCATTAAATATTAATCTGCTAATTACATTTCAGAGGCTAAAAAAATACGAATTGTCTGAAATACAGTAATTCCTAGATATGACAATTTTAATTTCCCTTTCTGGGCACAGTTTGTGTTCTAACCTTCCGATAGGAATCTCTTAATTTATTCAAATATTTTATTCAAATCAGCCTTTGTTGCCGTCATTACAGGCTGATATTCACATGAAACGGGGGAAAACAACAACAGAGCGTTTTAATTCATCCTCTGCCTGGCTTTTTCTTCCTGCTTGGAGATAATACAATTCATTACTGGACACGACGTTTTCCTCTCGCACGTTTGACACACTGTGTAATGAGTTGTTTACATGTCAGTCTGAATAAGTTCCTTAGTCATAGATGATAGTCCGGCTGATTCTTTTGGTTTGTTTTTGGCTTTTTTTTGCCTCCCCCCCTCCAACAGCGGCTATCAAAGCTTTGTGGCTTCCATTGATATGAAAAAGAACATTAAAATTAAAGCGATGATAACTGCGGATGGATTAGAGGCTTCAGCAATTTTCGCTTTCTTTCCGTTTTAAAACAATGGTGTGTCGGTTTGACGAGGAGGGGAAGTCTAGGTGGGAGCTGCTTCCTATCGGGGATGGCATGATACGCCAAAGCCGCCTTTTTAATCTGCACTGTGTCCATACTGCATGATATGCAAAATAAATTATGAAGAGAAGAAGAATCTTCTGAATGACCTTGCAGGCTGGAGGGTTCCATATTTTCTCCCTCGCTGCTTGAAATTCTTGATATGCAAATGGGTGTGACAGTAATCCCTTGTCATTCGCCGGCGATCCCTCCACACTCTGCTGCCGAAACCGAGCAGGAATCCATTGTCGGTGGCCAGAAATGTGTTTCTAACGTACGAAATAACCGAAACGGCCACCAATGTAAGGGTGTAAATCAGTAGAGCAACCTTTAGATTTGCAGGAGCGTGACTGGAGTTCAGATCTGCACACCGACAGGTTGGGATTTTAACCCACGAGTCGTCGTGAGGGTCAAAATTGACCCGTTTTAAAATTTGAAAATGTGGGAAAAAAAATTGTTTTCACAGTGAAACTTCTGATGTCCAAGTTTTCAACATTTTTGGGAAATCTTTGAACATTTTTGGTGGAAAAAAAGAAAAGTTAAAATCTTTAAGAACATTCACTAAAAAAATCAACCAAAATCCAGCGAATTTCACTGGATTTTGGTTGATTTTTATGTGAATGTTCTTCAAGAAAATATTAGAAGTTTTACTGATAAATATGGAATCACTTTAGATATTTTTAGGATTTTTTTGGAAGATTTTTACTTATTTTTTGAAAATATTTCCAAGAATTTTCTTGCCAAATTTGAGGATTTTTTTTTTTAATACTTTTAATTGAAACTTTTAAGGAATTATTGGAAATTTTCTTCCTGAAGGTTTTGCAAATTTTCAGAAATTTGGGGATTTTTTTTTGCTGAATGAAATGGATTTTTTTTTCAAAAAAGGAAACAATATTTTTTGGTGCCTGTTAATGAGGACAACAGGAAGGTTAAGGTCTTGTGGTGATAATAAGTTAAATAAATCATCAGTTAATGAGCTGATAGAGAATTAAGCATCAACTGTTTTGATAGTTAATCAAACATTCAGTCCATTTACAAGGAAAAACACTCAAAAAATGTCAATAATACTTAATTTTTTGCAAGACTTTCAATGCAAAACAGTCAGCTTCAATTGTAGAAATAAATAAAATACAAAAACAATCAATGTAAATAAGATTAAAATGCAAGAAGGTTAAAATAATATCTGATACCAGTTGAGAAAAATGCGTAGGTTAACCAGCCATGGGGTCTGAAGGCATGGTGTTTAGAAAAATTACCAAAATTACATCATTTGTCAGAGCCGGAAACTGCAAAAACGGAAAAAATGTTGTTTTTTTTTCAACTTTCTACAGTTCTTGAAATGGTTTAGTCCATTTTCATGAAAAAAAAAAAACACCCAAAAATGTCAATAATACTTTATTTTATGGCACTTTTAATGCCAAATATGCAGCTTTAACATTAAAAATGAATAAAATACAAAAGTAAAAGCAAAAAGCAATGATTATCAATAAAATAAAATGAAAGAAGGTTAAAATAACACTTATATGGGAGGTAATACTACAAAAACACTAAGTTATCTTGAAAAACTGCAAAAATTACAAACATTTATCAGAGCTAGAAACTGGAAAAACTGAAAAAAAAAGTCTTATTTTCAGCGTTCCTTGAAATGTTTAGTCTTTCTTCAAGGAAAAACACCCAAAATTGGTAATGATACTTTATTTTATGGCACTTTCTATGCAAAACATGAAGCTTTAATGTTAAAAATAAATAAAAATACAAAAGTAAAAACATCAAATGTAAGTGATGTCAAAATGAAAGAAGGTAAAAACAATATTATATAGTAGGTGATGCAAGAAAAACAGGCACGTTATTTGAAAAAAATTGCCAAAATTACACCATTTATCAGAACCAGAAGCTGTAAAAACTGAAAAATTCCTCTTATTGTCAGTTTTCCCACAGTCCTTGAATGTATCATGTGTGACGTTTGGTTCCATGTGAAAAATTTTACCAAAATTTAGCTAAAGATGTGTGATTTCTTTGCATCAAATCACTTTATCGTGCGTCTCATTTAAAAATCACCAAAAAATAAATAGTTTTTTCACAACCAGGAAGCCATTTGTAACTTGAGAGTGTTTTCGGCTGAACTGCAGGAAGTGTTTCCACAGAACAGAGAGCAGACGAGGACGGAAACTAATTTAATAAATGAACAGAATAATGCACAGCCTCCAGTTCTTTCCTCTGTTGGAAAAACAAAACATTTGTGAACCCTTGTAACCATAGCGACGTGGTGTATTTTAACGCAAAACGTCCTGCTGGTGCCTAAAATAGAAGAAAATATTCCTAAATAATGATCAGTAAACAGGAGGTGGAAGTAAAGGTGAGTGTTTGTTGTTCTGTATGTTCTATCCTGAATGTTCTCCACATATTTACAGTGAGTCAGTGTTCAGAGTCTGGACGTCTGGACTCGACCGTCATCTTTAACTAATCGACGCTGTAAATCAGAGAGTAAATATCAGCCTCATTACAGCGAGTCGGTGGCGTTATTAAACCTGCTACACAACAAATCCTGCTTCTGGTTCAGTCCCAGCAGCACCAGGAGGAGTCTTCACGCTCGGAAACCTTTAAAAGATGGGTTTTAATAACAGGAACGGGTTAATTTAGCAGATATTTCAGCTCCAAAGTTTCATTTAAGTTGCTGTGTTTAACAAAAATAGTTTCTGTGCCTGGTGTAGTTCAAAATGCTTCACAGACGAGTGTAGAAATTAACTAAAATTAGCAAAAAAAAGGACTAAGATAAGATGCAGACACATTTATGGATGTTAGAATTTCAGTTTCTAAACAAAAACATATTTATCATTAATTTATTGACGGGTTCTTCCATCTCAAATCATCAGGTTTCTTCTGCTAGACTGTCTCAGATTTACTTCAAACTTCAAAAAAAAATAATCAATAACAATAATAATCATAAAGTATGAATATTTATAATCATATCTGTGAATTTAGCTTCATATATCAAATACTTTATGTGATGAAACTCTCTTTAAAATTTATGCGCCGACTTACTTTCAGCTGTTTTTTCTCGTTGAAATTTGAGTCTTTTTGAACAACATTTCAGAAAATATTAAAGATAAAAACCTGAAGTTTTCACTGTTATTTCTCATCATGTCAATAATTCAGAATCTGTAATATCACAAGGTAAAAACAACATTATATAGTAGGTCATACTACAAACACACTAGGTTGTCTGGGAAAAACAGCTTCAAAAAAATACATCATTTAGCTGAGACAGAAACTGTAAAAACTGAAAAAAATCCATTTTTTTTCAGCTTTCCACAGTTCTTAAAATATTTAGTCCATTTTCAAGGAATGCAAAATATGCAGCTTCAACATTAGAAATAAATAAAATGCAAAAGTAAAAACAATAAATGTAAATTACACTTAAATGAAGAAGATTGAGATGGCATTTTACAGCAGGTGATACTACAAAAACGCTAGGTTGTCTTGAAAAACTGCAAAAATTACATAATTTTTCGGAGCCAAAATCTGTAAAATAAAATAAAAAATACTCATTTTTTTCATCTTTCCACAGTTCTTGAAAGGTTTAGTCCATTTTCAAGGAAAATCACCCCAAAATTGACAGTAATACTTTATTTTTTGGCTCTTTTATTGCAAAACATGCATCTTGAAAATGAAAAATAAATAAAATGCAAAAATTGAAAGTAATAAATGTCAATGACATTAAAATGAAAGAAAGCTAAAATAATATTATATAGTAGGTGATACCAGAAAAACATTGGGTTAAAGGTGTTTTTTTTTTTTAATTTATCTCGAAAAATAATTGATAAATGAAGCCAAAATTTCACAAATATCTGTATAAATGTCCAGATTTATTTCTATAAAAATGTCAGAGGTGGTTTCGTATCAATTCCTCTATAGATTTGATGATTTTGCGGTTAAATCCTCGGCAGTAAACGTTCAGATCGTCCTCCAGTGGAGTGTTTTCCTGCTGGCCCAGCTCCTCCTTATCCTCCCTGCAGAGTTATTTAAATGACCTCCAATAAAGCATTATAATGGCAGGCGTAATAATGGTTATTATTATTTACCAGCAGTGTGTGTGTGTGTGTGTGTGTGTGTGTGTGGAGGGTTATCATACTGTAGTTAATTATAACGGAGCGTGGAGGCGTCCTATATGCATATTATCGCCGCTGAGAGTCTCATTTATTTGAGCCGTTGTCACATTTGCATAGCGACAAACGGCGACTTTAAGGTGCAGCATCATCACTTCAGCGTTTTGTGGTTTTTGATCAGATGTTTTTAGAGAAGCTTCCAGTTTTTCCAGCTATTCAAACACATCCAGCAATAAACAACAGCGGGCCTCCTTTCATATTTCTGGGGTTTTAATCACGACCTGGCGAGCAGTTTTCACAACTAAAAACAGAACAGAGAACGGAGCGCCGTTTGTTGGCTTCCCTGGAATTAACCCTGATGTCGTCCTGCAGGTCAAAATTACATGGAAAAAAAACACAAATATTTTCACAGTGAAACTTCTGATGTCCACATTTTCAGCATTTTTGGGAAATCTTTGAACATTTTTTGGTGGAAAAAAAAGAACATTCACAAAGAAAATCAACCAAAATCCAGCGAATTTCACTGGATTGTGGTTGATTTTTATGTGAATGTTCTTGAAGAAACTATAAGAAGTTTTACTGATATATATGGAATCACTTTAGATATATTTAAGATTTTTTTGGAAGATTTTTACTTATTTTTTTGAAAATATTTACAAGAATTTTCTTGCCAAATTTGGGGGATCTTTGTTTTTGTTTAGTTTTTTTATAAAACTTTTAAGGAAATCTTTTAAGGAATTACTGAATTTTCTTCCTGAAGGTTTTGCAAATTTACAGAAATTTGGGGATTTTTTTGCTGAATTTTTGGATTTTTTTCAGACAAGGAAACAATATTTTTTTGGTGCCTGTAAATGAGGACAAGAGGAGGATTAAGAACATTCACAAAAAAATCAACCAAAATCCAGCGAATTTCACTGGATTTTGGTTGATTTTTTTGTAAATGTTCTTAAAGAAAATATTAGAAGTTTTACTGATATATATGGAATCACTTTAGATATTTTTAGGATTTTTTTGGAAGATTTTTACTAATTTTTTGAAAATGTTTAAAAGAATTTTCTTGCCAAATTTGGGGGATTTTTAAAAAAAATAAAACTTTTGAGGGAAACTTTTAAGGAATTATTGGAATTTTCTTCCTGAAGGTTTTGCCTTCATTTTCAGAAATTTGGGGAATTTTTTTGCTGGATGTTTGAATTTTTTTCAGACAAGGAAACAATATTTTTGGTGCCCATAAATGAAGACAACAGGAGGGTTAAATACGCTGCAATCCGGTGCTTCTGCGCTGCTATCTGTTATCTGGTTAACCAGCAGCGTAGACGGTTAACTCCCAGCGTCGGGGCTAAGATGTCATCTGCAGGGTCAACAGGGGTGAGCCGAGGATGGAGGGATGAAAGAGGAGAAGAGGAGCGGAAATAAAAGCCCAGGTGAGAGGAAGGTAGGAGTGGAATATTGAGTCGAGAGAGCAGAGATAACTAATGAAGGGTGACAGAGGGGTTAGGGTTTAGGGATCAATGAGAGATTTTAAGAGGTGCGATCCAGATAGTGAAATTAGAGGTGAGGGGCTGGAAGTGGGTGAGATAGAAGGATGAGGGAGATATCGCACCAGAGAGAGAGATGACAGTCAGCTCTGAGGGCTAACGAAGCTAACAGAGTGGTAGCAGTCAGTCTGCTGCTGATAGAACGTTTACAACAGCTGTGAAATTCATTTTAGTTCAGGTCCACATTCAGCCCAATTTGATCTCAAGTGAGCAGTAAAATCACAACATAATAACCTATAAATAACTCCAAACTTTTCCTTTGTTTTAGTGCAAAAATGTTCACATTTAAGGAGTTATCTTTTTAGAAAACATCATGAACAACTTAAAATTTCTGAAGAAATTCGGTTTCAGCAACATTATGCCTCAGTTTATCATTTACACATTACAGCTTACAGACCTCAGTATTTCTACAAAGGCACCAAACATTTAGTCACAGGTATCTGCAACTGAATGATGTAGGATTTTACTTTATGATAAAAACAACCAAAAAAAAGACAAAAATCAAGACAAAATATTAGAAAAACGAGAAACAAAATGACAACAAAATGACTCAAACGACACGAAACAACAAAAAAAGACAAAAAAGTTACAAAGCGACAAGAAATGGACAAATGACAAAAACGAGACAATAAATGACAAAAGCGAGAAACAGATCAACAAAAAATAGACAAACACAAACAAGACAAAAACACAAAACCACAAAAAACAATACACAAAACAACGAAAAAACCAAAACACAAAATGACAAAAATAAGACAAAAAACACAAGACAAAAAGGAAACACAAAATGACAAAAACATGAGACAAAAAAAGACAAAAAAAACCAACCAAAACAAGACAATGTATTACAAAAATTAGACACAAAACAACAAAAATGAGAAAGAAAATGACAGTAAACCAGGGAAACGACATGAAACAAAGCAAAAAAAAAGAGACAAAAAATTAGACAAAAAAGTTACAAAGCGACAACAAAGTTACATAAATGACACAAAAGAGACAAAAAACAACAAAAGGGAGAAACAAAACGACAAAAACAATCCAGCAACACAGGTGAGACAAAAAAACACAAAAACGATGCTCAAAACAACGAACAAAGGAAAAAAAAATAGAATATCTTTTATTAGTCCCACAAGGGGAAATTTGCAAAAATAAGACCAAAAAAACACAAGCGTGAATAAAAGGAAACAAAAAAAGACAAAAACGAGAAACAAAACGACAAAAACAAGATAGAAAAATGCTAAAAGTCAGACAAAAAAAAAACAAAAACAAGAAAATATTCAAAAAATGAGACACAAAATAACCAAAACGTGACACAGAACAACAACTACTATGGCTACTTTAACCTTAAACACATGACATTCCCCTTAGAAGCCATTAACCTCCACAGAAGTCTTCGTCATGGTGCCCCTTGTTGACTAAACTAAAAAGACTGATGAGGTGAAAACAGGCTTTAATGGTGAAGGAGGAGGTCTTTAAAGGGTTTAGACGTTAAGTTTGGTGATGAAACTGAGGGACACTGACCCTGCAGACATCAATAACAACACATTTAATAAACATAATAAATAATATATTTAATATCGGTCTCCCGTATCGACTCGGTTAGACGCCAGGTTGTTGTTCTGCTGACCCACATCCGTCCATCTCCTCTGGTACTGTACTCGGCTCGGCAACCTTCCTCCATATCTGCAGCCGGCAGCCCCGGGAGGCGGGCGTCCCTGCAGCATCCTGTCAGCTCCGGCTGTCAATCAAAGGCCTCGGACGTCATGATTGGCTGTCATGTGTCCAGAGGGCTCGTCTGTCTCCGAGTTCCAGTCTGAGAAGAAGTCAGGGGTTTTTTTTAGGGGGTTTTTTGATCAGGAAAAGTTTTCTATGTGGGTCACCTGGAATGAACATTAGATTTATGGATCCATATCTATATTCTCATACAAACAATGATTGATTATTCCAGTAAATTACACTTTCTGCCATCACAGAGATCCAGAGTAGAGGTGATTATATTCAGCCGTCATGTCTTTGAACTCTGATAATTAATGCTGCAACAATCAATCTACTATTATCAATTATTCAATTTTAAAATTTTTTTAAGGAAAAAAGAATGAATACTTTCTGTTTTCTTTCACACTATAACAAAAAACTGAATATTTTTGGGATGTGGGAAAATCTTTAGTGAAATTGTTGTCATTTTCTTACATTTTATCGACCAGACAACTGATTGAATAATTAAGAAAACAGCATTAGTCGCAATCTTAGCGCAGTCCGTGATCTGCATTAATTAATCAATTAATTGATAATTAATTAGGAATAATGAATAATTATAAACACTGAGGCGTCCAGTTATCATTATTCTGGGCACTTTTCGTGCACGAAACCGTCTGAGATCATCTTACCAAACAGCAGCGAACAGTTGAATCAAATAACGAAAAAACAAACCCGCGGTTGCCTCAAAGTTGCAGCTCAGATTCTCATCCCAGCGTTAAAACAAAAAGAAAATTACAGTTAAAAACAGTAAGTTTTTCAGTTGCCAAACTTAAAAAAGGCTTTCGAAATCTTGACCAAAGGAGTTGAAAATTCCAGTCATTAATCCAATTTCATCAAATTATCTCAACTTGAATTTAGCTTTAAATCAAGTTTGCAGAAATTTGAGTTCAAATGACACAAAATATTGAGTTGATGCAACATTATTATGAATTAAAACTGACATTTAACCTTCATCGTTTGTCTAAATCCGTAAATTAGATTTTTATCTTGCAAGTATGCATTTAGTTAAGTGGTGTGGTTAATTATTCTGCCAAGGAACCCGGCTGAGTTGTGTGATGATCACCCTTTCTGTCAGCAACTCTTCAAACTGGACAGGTGTAAACTTGTATTAAGGGTTAGTTGAATGTGCAGCTCTTGACTGGGCTCCTCTCGGCCTCCATCTCCTCCACATCCAGCCACCGTCGGCCTCTGCGGCCGGCCTGAAGTGTGTCCTGATGATTGATCGGCAGCAGGTCTAATCTAAAGGAACATTTCTCTGCGCTGTCCGGCTGCTATCAGCTCAGCAGCTGCATGGTGGCAGGACAGGACATTACTGGAATATCAGATTCCAGCATCCTGCACACCTTCCTCTCAGCACACTCCTGCACACTCCACATACAGTGAGTTCTGAAAACGTAGAAAATGCAGCTTCTAGTGTCAAATCTGCAGCTCTTAACTGCAGTAAAGTGGAAACGTTGCAGCAGTGTGTGTTCACCTGTTGCTATGAATATTTTAATGGCTGTAATATGACAGAGATAATAAATATTCAGATAATAATCTAATAAATTCACACCTTTTCATGTGCTCGTAGGTTTTATTTTTTTTATTTAACCTTTATTTATACAGGTAATCTCCTAGAGACACTGGGTCTCATTCTCAAGAGAGAAGGTGTTACTAATACTTGAAAAAAATAGTAGCTGTACATGTTATAGATAATTTACGACCTAGATTTTACAACTTGCCTTATTTTTGGTGAGTTTTTAGATAAAACGTGGCCTAAAGTGATTTTAGTAAAGCATTTCATTGCATTTTCAGTTTCTTTCCGTACAGAATACAGCCAGAAAGTCCCTGAATTTTAGTTTTGTGTTTGTTCATCACAGCTGAGTCAGTCTTGGCCCCACAGTTGCATTAATATGTGCAGAATTTTGTGTCTTTTACAGAATCTGTTTAGAGCAAATTGTTTATTTTTTGCGAATTTTAGATCGAGATGCATAGGATGAAATGATTTGGTTAAGTTTCCGACAAAAGATGAGCCATTCGAGGACTGTGAAGAAGTTTAAAATCCAACGAGTCACTCGAAAAATGGTGTCATCTTAGCACATTTTTTCAGGTAACAGGCCTTTTTAGTTTCAGAGGCTCAAACTGCTCATTTCTCCTTTAGCTGGAGCCACTGAATTCTTAACAAACTCTAAATCTTCTGTGTCCATGTGAAGCTGTAGCATCGTGTAAAAGAGGAACTACAGAACGTCTTTAAACCAACATGTTCCCCAGTTTTCTGCTCATTTTCCCTCCATCCTCGCTGTATCTTTCTTATCACCCTCTGTGTCCTCTACAGTATCGCTCAGCCACCAGTTTCCTTCCTTTATTAGACAACAATCACTTGTTTTCTCAAGTCTAAGAGTTCAGTGTTTCTGCTGCAGCAACAGAAAAAAAGATCTGGCACATTGTGACCACGTAATTTTGATTATAATGATCATAAATTAGCCTTTTGGCAGCTCAAACCCACTGGAAGCGATTTTTAAAATGAACGTAGACGGAGAAAAGTCATTATTGTTTAACGTTGGAACTCTTGTTTTGTAGCAGGTGTGTATAGAAAAAAGTTTTAAGGGTATAAATCGGATTAATTTTACTGCTTTTAGGAGATGCAGTGGTTTGAAAATGACTTAAAACAGCAATGCACCTTGTTTTTTTCTTTACTTTATTCATCAGCAGGGAATATAAACCAATATATTATGTTATTGTTTAAATTTTTACACTGTACTTGGATTTTTTTAATACATTTTTTTATTATTCATATCAGCAATTTTGCACCTTTATTGTAAATACTATCAATTTTGCACCTTTATTGTAAATACTATCAATTGTTGCACCTTTATTGCAACTATCAGCAACTTTTGCACCATTTATTGTAAATACCAGTAAATTTTTTGCACATTTATTGTAAATACTAGCATTTTTTGCCCCTTTGTTCCTAAATACCTGCAATTTTTGCACCTTTATTGTAAATACCAGAATTTTCTGTACCTTTTATTGTAAATTTCAACAATTTTTGCACCATTTTTTGTAAATACCAGCAATTTTTGCCCCTCTATTCTTAAATACCATTAGTCTTTGTACCTTTATTCTTAAATACCAGCAATTTTTGCACCTTTATTATAAATACCAGCAGTTTTAGCACCATATTTCTTCAAGCAGCACGTTTTGCACTTTAATTACACATTTGTTTGTGCACTGGTTTCCTTATTTTTCTTAAATTTAACTTGTGTGAGCTACTGGATTGAGGGTGAATGAAGAATCTTTCTCTCGATCAAAGGATATGTAGGTCACAAGTGCAATAAAATCCCTTCGGTTTCCTTGTTGAAGCTTCTTTTTCAGCTTTTAACGTGTGTATTCCAGGAGGACGCTGCTGTTTGTGTTTCCTCTTCATGCTGCTCTCTTCTCGCTCTCGTCGGTTTGATTTCTGAACCTCTAAATGACCCTGAGTGTCGAACAAGTCTATCACTCTTTAACTTTTCCACGTCTCCCTCCGCGGCCCGAGCTGCCGATACCGGCCTGATTGAAATGTCCTTTTTTTTCCCTCCTCTTCTTCTTTTTTTTTTTTTCTGCGGGAGCCAGAAGGAGTTGTTAAAGCAGACATGAATTAATGATTGAATTAATTATCGGAGTCACATACCGTACAATTAATTTTGTGGCTTTGCCTTCAGTCTTTTTTCCTCTTCCCCCATCTGTGCGTAGAGAATGTCAAGAAACATTTTCTAATTAATTTATGTGTGATTATCAGGGATAGTTTCTGGAAGGTCTCTACTTTCAATTTGTGACAGGCTGCAGCAGAGGGGGAGGCGGAGGTGGGATGTGCAGAAGCGAAAAGGCTATTCTGTGATCTACATTCACTCCTCTGAGGTGCTCCGACGCTTTCTCTGCTTCCAAGATGTCCGTCTTTCTCGCCGAGTCGTGACTCTGCAGCCGACGGCGAGTTTCTGGACAGTTTGGATCTAAAATGGTGTCATTCATTTCCAAAAAACTAGACGCCTGAACGTAGCCGAGACAGACGCACACACAGAATGACCTCCTATCAGTTAATTTGATCCATTAACCAGCAGCTGCAGCAGAGAGAAAAAACAGCAAAATAACAAGAATAAAGCTGGAATGTGAAGTCATTCGTTTATATGCTTCAAAAACAAAAGTCCAGCAAACATGTCCCTGTTTCATCTCAGATTTTGTTCAGATATTATTTATTTGTTATTTGGAACCAACAACTAAGTTCTATAAAATATTTTTGGCTTAACTGTGACAATTTAATGTTTCCATACATGGAAATTTTTATCTATTTTCACCATCAAAAACATATATATGACCCGAGCAGCCATAGAAGATAACATTAAATGAATGATAAATCCAGTCTACACATTGTTAATGTGGTAAATGACTATTGTAGCTGGAAACAGCTGATTTTTAATGGAATATCTCCATAGAGGTACAGAGGAACATTTCCAGCAACCATCACTCCTGTGTTCTAATGCTACATTGTGTTAGCTAATGGTGTTGAAAGGCTCATAGATGATTAGAAAACCCTTGTGCAGTTATGTTAGCACATGGAGAAAAGTGGAAGTTTTCATGGAAAACATGGAATTGCCTGGATGACCCCAAACTTTTCAACAGTTGTGTGCATGGATGGAGCCACATTTCCTACTAAAAATACAGACTTTAGTTGACAGTTCACCAGTTTTTGAGGCTCTAACATCATTAGAACTGAACATGAGGCAAGTTTGACAAGACAAGGTTCAAGTCATAACCTTTGAAAGAACCTAACATCAATCTACGAGCATTTGAAAGATCCTGGAGACGTTATGAGGAAGAATGATGACTAGAAAACTTTGGGTAGATCCAGTTATGGCAAAGATGGCAACTGTATGACTCACGTCCCACCCCTCCTTCCAAATAGCCAATTATCTGCCTTGTAACAGCCGAACCAGGAAGCATTCAGTCGTTGTGTTGTTGTACTGACTTAAACTGTTCACAGTTGAAGTATAACCTGCGTGGAAAAAGTCTTTTTAAGTCTATTTTTGGGGCCAAGTTACCAAACTTTTTAAGGGTTTTTACCAGATTTGACTGTTCTAGTTAGCCAGAAATTGCTGCTTAAGGGTGTCAAAACTTACCCAGAAGGACTTTTGATGAACCAAACTAAGTGAGAACCTGCCCAAAGGCCTCCTGGTCCCAGTTTTCGGAGCCACCTTTGACACTTAGGAGTTTTTCCTGCTCAGAATTGATCTTTGGTTGTCGATTATGACGGTAATGTGGATCAGTCTGTGTACAGTAAAGACCTTATCTGACTGAAATATCTGCATTTCCTATCTGTTACGTTGCGTTAATTAAATCCCAGGTAACAGAATTGGTTAAAATCATATTGAATCGGCTTTTTTATTCACAAATCTTATCATGTTGCTGCGTTTTAAAACCCTCTTTGGAGCCAAAAACCAGAAAAACCCGACATCTTGCTGAAAACCATTGATCAATCAGCTGCACGGCTAAATGTGCAGCTGCATGCATGAAAACCGTCTCTTCAGTTGTGTGGAACGAATAAAAACACAGCACAGTACAAGGCGAGCAGAGCGGTGGTGTATTCCCAGCAGCTCTGTGGCCCCTGGAGGCCCCTGTGGTTAACCACACTATCGGCCATGCATGAGTTTATTAACATAACATGGGTGGATCCTCTTTGTGATGCTTGTCAGAGTCAATTTGACCTCAGAGTGGCACAAGAAATAGTCCAGAATCTTCCAGGTTCATCCTCTGGGAAGCATGAACGCACTCAGCAGCATATATTTGGATTTAATTGTACGTAAACTAGATGTTTTTTGGGGCTTTAAAGGCCAAACGAAGCTGCAAAAAAAACAGTAGTTTCCCTTAAATTATGTCTTGTGACTGCTGGAGATCTTTTATCAGGAATGAAAAAGGCTGATTGAACTCCAAATTGAAGATTTTTGCATGTGAATGTCAGCGTTCTTTGCGTTTATTTGTCTCTGGCGAGGATGAGGAGGAGGAGGAAGGCTCGTCTCATCAACAGTAGCCCTGTCACTTGTTCTGTTTTCACCCCCTTCGTCCTCTGAACAGAAAAAAAAAGCTTTTTTTTCTTTCTTTTTTTTCTCTCCCCTCCTCAGTTTATCTTTCTTCGCATATTTGTGAATTTGCATGTTTGCTTCTTGCTCTTTTCTGGTGGTGTATGTATTTTGTAGATAAAAGTTCAGCAGTGCAGTTAAGAGAAATTAGTTGGGTAAACAGTGGTAAATGTCAATGATAAAGTTCTGTTGAAGCTCATCTGATTAGCGGGGCTACGCAGGTGTCTTATCTTGCCTGTGCAACAGAGGGTAAAATGGAAATGATTGCGTGGTCCTGAGCAGTAGATGCCTATCCCAGAAATGTCTATCTGCCGCTGAGCCGAGCCTGCCGGACTCCAGGGACCCAGGGGTGCTGCATGGAAGATCATGGGGAGAGAGAAAAGGGAGGCGAAGCCGGGTCGAGCCTGTTGTTAGATTGGGGCCTTTTTATCAGGCGGCGTTTTATAAATGACAGCGGTGGACGTTAATGAGAAAAGACGGGTGGAAATTCACGAGGGCAGGTCTGAGACTCCGATGGAGCCAGAGCAAATCACAGGTGGCGAGTTTCTGAAGAAAATCAAAAGTTAAAGCTGTATTAATCACGTTTATTTTATATTATTATAACCGTGTGTGATGTGAGACGAGTCGCACATCATGTACAGCTGAGGAAAAGGAAAATATAGAGATTTATTTCTGTGGGATCACATCAGTCGAAGCAAGAAGCTCCTGAGAGAAGTAGTTTGAATGTTCTTTAGAGGATTCAACTGAGATTATTCTAGGAAAACAAGTTTGCTCACCGTTAAATATAAAACGCCCACAGATGGCATGAAAATCATTGGTTATCTGGTCCAGTTCTTGAAGTCGATGTGTAGGAATCTGAGACTTCGACAGGTGGCACGTTTCTGAAGGAAATCAAAAGTTAAAGCTGCAATAATCAGGTCTATTTATATTATTATAACTGTGTGTGGTATGAGACGAGTCGCACATAATCTGCAGTTGAGGAGAATATATTGTGTAGGATCACATCACTCAAAGCAAGAAGCTCCTGAGAGAAGTAGTTGGAATGTTCTTTAAAAAGGATTCAGTTGAGATTAATCTAAGAAAACAAGTTTGTGCAGCATTAAATATTTAAACTTCTTCTTAGGTGTCTTGCTTAATCGCGTTGACGACTATGCCTTTCCACTTTTCTCTGTAATACGTTGCATGTAGTACAGTGTTGGCCTTCGATGTATTTGTCTAGTCCTTGATGTTGTCAATATATGTCATTCTCTGGTGTCCTCTTGCTTTCTTCCCTTCTATTTTGCCTGTTATTGCGAGATTCTCTATGCTAAACCACCCACAGATGACATAAACACCACTGATTATCTGGTACTAGTACTTGAAGTTAGAAGGAAATGTGCAGCACGATGTGAGACTTTGACATCTGTGATTGTAGACATTTGCGTCACAACATCTGGTGTTGTTGAGTGTTTTTGGTGTTGCAGTGGTTTCAGAAATTGTCCAAAGATGCCAAATGATCATTGATTCAACTAGTAGGTGCAGGCGATTTAAAGTTCCTACAATAAGTATCAGAGCTGGACCAGCAGTTGAAGAAGTTGTTGTGGTTTGATGAGTTTTCTTTCCCATCGCGTGGACGTCCAGGTGCATCATTTACCTGTAAATGAGAAGGTAGCAGAACGGGAGGACGTGTGGATGTTAGTTTTGACATCAGTGCTTTCTCCAAAAAGTTACATTTCTATACAGATAAACTGTTTTTACACTCATTTTATGAAACAAGTGTGTTTTCTACCTGAGAGGTAGAACCGAGATGTAGTTTGAAGAAACCACAACCCAGGAAACATCCAGGGTGAAGTCAGAGTTCTTGGACTTACAGGAAGCTTCATTTTGACGTGTTGTTCAGTTTTGGTTCGGTCGGGTTTAGATACTAAAACTTCACCGTTAGTTCAAGGAAAATAGGACAGTCTGGGTCAAAATGAAACTTAAGAAAAATCTCAAGACCTGCATGTCTTTAGTGGCTTTTGGTTGCTTTTAGTGGCGTTAATATTTTAACTTTTTACATGAATTTTGATCTTACAAGTTCTTATCCTGTTTTGTCTTGTCTTTTACATATCTTCTCCTGTATTATTATCTTCTTGTTGGCGTATATTTTTGTTACTTTCTGTCTTATAACATATGCAGCACTTTAGTCAGTTGAGGTGGTTTAAAACATGCTGTATGGATAGATTTGATTTGATTTGATTTGATTTGACTCTTCAACACGTTTGAATCTTCTCCTCCATTACCTGGGTTACCAGGGTGACCAGCCCCAATCTGTCTCATATATGATTGATTAGCTGTAAAAGAAGAGACAGTAAAGATATGTTGATTAGAAGCAAAAATGCATTTCAGTTGTACAGGAACTTTACTTTTAGTGGAGCAGGTTGTTGACAAGTAGCACCCACCTCAGCAGATCTTAAGCAGTTTTCACAGTCGATAAATGGCTGCCTCATCAATCAATAATCAACTGATCGATGACACAAAATGAACTCAGTGGGTCCCATTCCATGTCTAGATAGAGCTGTTTCATAGCGGTCATGTGACATAAGCCACTGCTATGGCCTATGGTTGGTATTAAGTGTCACAAAAGTCTTTGTCATGGTGCCCATTGCTAGTTAAACTCCCATAACGATCTTTGCTTGCCATGACGGAACCACTGGTAGTCTGATTGACTGCCTCCTTCGGTTGCTACAGTGTTAACCCTCCTGTTGTCCTCATTTACAGGCACCAAAAAATATTGTTTCCTTGTCCAAAAATACCAAAAAATCTGCAAAAAAATTCCCCAAATGTCTGAAAATTTGCAAAACCTTCAGGAAGAAAATTCCAATAATTCCTTAAAAGTTTCCCTTAAAAGTTTTATTTAAAAAAATATTCCCCAAATTTGGCAAGAATATTCTTGTAAATATTTTTTAAAAATGAGTAAAAATCTTCCAAAAAAATCCTAAAAATATCTAAAGTGATTACATACACTAAAACTTCTAATATTTTCTTTAAGAACATTTTTAACATTTCTTTTTTTTCCACCAAAAAATGTTCAAAGATTTCCCAAAAATGCTGAAAATGTGGACATCAGAAGTTTCACCGTGAAAATGTATATATATTTTTTTACATTTTCAAACTTTAAAACGGGTCAATTTTGACCCGCAGGACGGCACGAGGGTTAAACAGTAAGTAAATGCATGGTTGTTCCCTGGTGGTACAATCAGGTACTACAGCTGATCTACAAAACAGTTTTGACATGTCTTTTGTCTTCTGCCTTAACAGATCATTTTAATCAGTTAAATTAAAATGTAACTATTCATTGCTCCCTGCTGTACTGCAAACATTGCTTAGGAAAGGTTAGAAGACCATGACCAAGAGTTCAAGGTGTCTAGTCGGCCTTCAAAATCACCAAATCTTAATCTGATCACGCATCTTTGTCGATGCTCTGGAAAAAACGCCACACTTCCACACTTCCAGGACTTAAAGAATCAGCCAACTTCCCGGTACCTGAAACTACAGGACAGAACTCCTGAATATTGGGGAGGTGGTTTTATGACTGACATGGTGTATAAAAACAGCAGCTGATTATTTAGTTGTGTTTTTGAGTGTTTGCAGTGAATATGTCTTATTCCATTCCTTTCACTTTCATAGTCACTTTATTTTTTATCTATCTCTATGTTTTAAACTCTTGATTTTTATCTTTGAACATAGTTTTGTTAGTTTAGAATTACTTCTTTGCACCCGATGGGGTTGCATTAAATTTTGTTATACTTCTATATAATGACATGAAAGATTCTGATTCTGATTGCAGTACATTCCTACATGTGTTGTGAAACAGAACATGGGTGTAGTGTCTCAGTGTGTTCAAGTCTTTTCTCGCCAGCAGAATGAATAAGGAGAGTGTAAACACAGAGCACAGGGCCTCGTTATTCTCCTCATATTAACCAAACTGCAGTATTTGCAGTGTTTCCCCTGAGAGGGAGAACAGAGGAGGCAGGGGAGGCGTTGGGATTTGTCATTCAGCAGAGGTTAAACCCCACCTATTAGCGCGAGGTCGGAGCAGCACGCAGATAAAGATTTCCTGTTGTGTGGTGTCAAAAAATCAATAGCTCCGCCGCGATGTGCTCATTTGATATCAACAATAGTCTTTTTAAAAATCAATTAGGCCGGATAGAGAAGAACATCGGTGTTGGGTTACACCTTTTCTTTTTTTCCCCTACTTATTCTTCTCTTCGCTGATATCCAATCAGGCTGTTTGTCAAAGATGCTCGTTCCAATTAGATGAACTGCTTCTTGTTTGGTTTCTGCTCATGTAATTCCTTGCAACCAGTGTTATGCAATATTAGACAGCTGCTGTCATCTGTAACTAAATCTAAACTGATAAAGATGATGAATCAGTAGTAATGCCTTTCACACAAATACCTGAGGACTCCATTTAATAACCAAATACCAAAGTCCAAATCCATGTCACCAACTTTGTATGTTTTGTGTCACACTTCAGAATCGAAATGCATCCAATTCAATTCAATTAAAAAAATATTAGTAGTAAGGCCTGAAGCTGCAAATATTTGACTTTTTCTCCTAATGTATGATTATTTATCAAATTTGAAAGCCATATATTACAGAGTTATTACTACTGTAAGTAATTAATTCAGTACAATGGAACATACAGATATTTTATATTTTACACATTATTGTCAGTTTTTGTCATGCAAGCACTTAAAGCTCAGTAAATTTTGTTGTTCCAAATGGGCAGAAAATGTAAAAAAAAAAATGCCACAAATACTGCATCATCATCACTAAACCTAAAGTTTATCTTTCAATGTTCAAGTTATTTTATTAATTTTTCTTTTCTGGCCCTGTTTGTTTTTTTTTCCTGTTGACATTTATCATTTTGGTCTCACTCTTAAAAATGTAGTACTGCTACAAAATTAACCATTTAGCAACAACAAAACATCAAAAGCAGTACTAGTAATCTTTGTTATTTAATGTACCTCACATACTTTAGTCATTCACATGCCTACAGTAAATATAATATCATGAGAAAAGACTGCAGATCACTTTAAGAAAATAAAATGAAAGTGGGCCTAAAATCGTTCCCTGTGGGACTCCACAAACTTAAAAAAAAAATTTCAAGGTAGCAAAGATCAACATTGTATTCCAAAAATAGTTGACCATTGCATTGCACTGGTGCTTGCTTATTTTAGATTACAAAAATCACCAGCATGTACCATTATACAGACAATTCCTGACGGTGACAAACTGTTTAATCCAAAAATAGAAATATCACAACCAAACTGTTTCTTATTAAACTCTTGACAGCTCAGAGCCTAAAAGATCTTCTTGCCATCTTTGGTGCTTGAGTTTTGTTTTGGATTCTTCCCAAAGTTGTGGACAGTTTGACTAAGTAAGCATTTATTAATAATGTGACATATCAGTTAAGATAACAGCAAACCTGCAGCTTTAATTAATTTCCCTTCCAGGCCGACTCCACCTGCAGATGTATCTCCAATTAATCTACCTGATTAAGTATAAAATAACACATTCGGCCCTTATATTATTATTCCCAATAAGGCTACATGTTAATGAATGTACTATCATTTAAACTTTTAAAGCTACTGTCTTAAAATGTTTAGTTTCTTTGTGTTTTATTGGCTGCTCTTTAATTTAGACGAGATATAAACTCATCATTAAGACATGGGATCGTGTTGCGTTCACTGACCTTTGCAGAGTCAAGCATGTCCAACCAATAATTTTGTAATCACACATGATCAGCATCAGATCTTTTATGATATATGATGTATACTTTAAGGCTACATTCACACTAATACGTTTTCATTATGAAACTCATCACTTTAGCTACATTTATGCCTGGGGTCCACATTAGTCTGGCGTTGTAGGACCTATTTAGCTAAGACTTCTGGAACCACTTCTGACCGGGATTTAGTTGTGTTTTTAAGTCTGGACGGGCAGAAACAGAGACTTTAGGCTTGGCTACCAGTGGATTAATTTAACAATAGGTGTCTTTCCAATGCAGGAACTCGGAGGAGTCGCAATATGGTACCAACATTTACAGGAACAGCCTTGTATCAATCTCTTTAGCTCTTTTTGTTTTCATTGCGGTGTAGTTCCTGTGGCTATTGCAGTGGAAAACGGCTTTTTGGATAATGAAGTGCAGGTGTAGCTGGCCTTATTGTCTCTGTTAGCTTGCTGTTCTTTCTCTGTAGTTATTATTACAGCTAAGCAACCAACCCCTTGCTTCATGCTTATACTTGGATACAAATGATCACACATTTTCAGGCATTTTAGTGTGACTTTATTTCTAAAACTGAGCTAAAATGTTAGTTTGGGCAGATATCGTTTGTGTGGATGTAGCCTTAGTTATGGCCTCAAGCGTTTTGGCATATTTAACCCATAGATTTCCTGAATAATCTAAAGTAGTAAAATAATTGTTTGGTCCAGACTGTAAACATGTTTATTTGTGCTGTAAAGTTGCACATTTTAACATGGAAGTCTATGGGGGATGACTCGCTTTTTGAAGCAGCCTCAAGTGGACATTTGAGGAACTGCAGCTTTTGACACTTTCCGCTTATACTTGTTCACCGTTCGCTGCTACTTTTCCTTTCATATTTTAACATTATTGAAGTCATCAGTACATATTTCCTTCTTTTTTATGGTTTAAGCACCTTTATATTCTACATTTACCGTAATAACTTTGATTTCCACTGACAGAACTCACTAACGAAGGCGTCACACAGAAAGCAGCGCCGATCCCTAAATCCTGTAACATCGTCATCATCGACACACTGCTGGTCTGTTGTAGCTGCCGGCTGCCACCTTCAGCTCTCTGTTATTCTCTCCCTCCTCCTCCTCCCCCGTCCTCCCCCCACCCCTCGCTTCACTCATCGGTTAATTGCGTTAGTCATTTCATTAATGACGGACTGATTGTTTTATTGTGTTGGCTCGTCAAAGAGGCCTGGACGCCCCAGTGGCTGCTGAAGCGTCCGTATTGATAAGGCTTTGTGTGTGTGTGTGTGTGTGTGTGTGTGTGTGTGTGTGTGTGTGTGTGTGTGTGTGTGTGTGTGTGTGTGGTTGTGTGGTTGTGTAGCTGGTGACAGGGGTTGTGCAGTGTGTTTGTGTACCTGTGCTTGTGTGTGTTGAGCCGAATGAGCGAGGCAGCGTGGATGCCGAGGAGCTGGTAGATATTGATAACGAAGCCCATCCAGCCTTGCGTTTTTTGGGGGGAACGGGTCATCTAGCAGTGACAGCGGAAATGTGTGTGTGCCGCAGTGATGGGGGTGGTATCATACGGAGCGGCAGCCATATTGATAAGGGGGTTATTATGCAGGTCTGCGGTGGGCAGGAGGGGTAATTAACAGGGATTAGGATTGTTGGAGGCCTGGCGTTACCCCGGTGAACACGGCTAACCTGCTGGGATTAGCGGGCAGCTCTCATTAGTGGAGGTGCAACGATAGCAGTTTTTCCCCTACCGGTTTTATTAAACCGTGTGGTCACTGATGCCGCCTTTAATTAACGAATCGCTCTCCATCGTCTGCGTTTGAGCTCATCAGGAGCTCCGACTCACAGCTGCTTCGTCAGGAATCCTTGGCGTCACATTTTCATGCACTGTAGCACCATTTTTTGAGTTTCAGCATCGTGTGATTTACCTATTAATATCTATAAGCAACAGAAATAGATGTCATGAATTAGTAACAGATGGTTAATGCTGGAAAGGGTCTATTTTATGTATAGTAGCATTTTCTGTTTTTAATTTTAATTTATCCTACTTTAACTACCACATGGCTGCTACTACTATTGTACAGTTGTTGCCTCCATTCTGGTCCAGTTGCTTTTTGCACCTTTGAGTTCTGGTCCAGCTGCTTTACATGCCTCTGAATTGCTCCCATTGGATAAATAAAGTTTTTTAATCCAAGCCAAATGGTGATTGAACACACAGGTAAATACTGAGTGAAAACAGCACTTAAGTCACTAAATAGAACAAATTATATCACCTAAATATCTTTGTTTTTCTCCATACTGTTTCGTCTCACAGTAATCTCATTACTCCTGAGTCAAACACTGTAATATTTGCTCCGATCTAAGTTTAAAAACTCACAGTTTAGATGTATTTCTGCCTTATCCAGGTCATAGTAACCCTTAGAGCTTTAGTAGATGCCAACTTGATGTTCTCTTTTTCATTCTTGAAGATGTTCCACCATCATCCCAGAATCTTATTCAGTTCTAACTGCCTGATTTGGATTCCCAGATAAATTAAATCACTCATGACGCTTTTTCCAAAACTCATGTGATTTGAAGTGTGAATGGTTGTGAAACTGCCAGGTGAGGATGATAATGGTAGTTAGACCTCCATGATAGTTATATCAATACTGCATTATAAGTACCTGATAAGTGGCGTCGTATCTCATCTACCCAACATATTTTGCACTCATCTAGCTTCATCAAACTGCCACCTCCGTGCTTCACTGTCAGGATGATGCATGCAGTGTGTTAGTCCTGACCAGATTCACACAATTCATGCTGTATCTACCTGAGCTCAATGAGTTTATCTTGCTGTCATCTGACCAAAGAATGTTATCCCAGCATTCATAAGGCTTCTTTTCATGTTGTTGGGGAAAGTAAACTTTTGCAGTTTTGTATTGAAGAGCAACAAGCAAGGGATATTTTTTTTGAATGCTGTCCATTGAAGTGGATGACCTGAACTGTCCGTCACACCGTCTGAGCTTCACAGAAACTCTGATTTCCATAGACAACCCCTGTGTCAAGTCAAAAGCAGCTGCCGTCTGTTTTTCACAGCTGGATTGTGAAAGTAGTTCACTGTTTGTGGAGTCATTAACGTAGGACGGCCACTGCAGCCATGATTAGTGGAACTACAACTCCTTCTATACCGCCTGATTACTGTGTTTCAACTGATTTTTAGCGGATCTTCCAGGATCCTTTTTCATCTATGTGAACTCTTACAATCACATTTGTCTGCTCAGTTCTTTTCCATGTGGAGCCATGATGAAGACATGCAGATAGACACAGTTTAGAGGTCCAAAACTGAGAAAGTTTTGCCATTAAAAGCTCATTGTTTTTAACTTTTGGATTGTTCATATGAGGAAATAGTCAAATTATACATAATGCAAATTATTATTGAATCATTTGACATTTAAATGATATTGAACAAAGGTGTACTCACTTCTGTTGTACTCTCTATGTAACCTCAGTGTTTTTAGTTTCAGTCCTTGATGCTTTAACATTATTGGATCAGGAGACACCAATCAATCCACAAAAAATGAGGAAAAAGTAGAGAAATACTGCAGCATCTTAACAGGATTTATCAGTTAGTGGTGCTCAATCAATGAAATCAGCTTAAATCAAATCAAATCATAGGATCAGGAGACACAAATCCATCCACTAAGGAAATGAGAGAAACAGAGTTTTAGTTTGGAAGCAATCAGCCCAGCTAATAATGACTTTAAACTAAATTATATGAAAGCTTTTTTAACTTAATCGAGTCTTCAGCGATGTATTTTAACATTTCATCAATCATGATAGCGTTTGGATGTTCAGCCTCAACAGCAGGAATCCTCCATGATGCAACAGGTCACCGAGGTAACGGGAAAACACGGCGGGCCTTAATACCTGACGAACCAGAGCTCGTGTCAGCCTTGTTTATAAGTTAATATCTGCTGCGGCTCACTGAGGTCGAATCCTCCACCGCCGTTTCACAATGAGGGTCAACGGAGCCGGTCGGCCTGATAAGCGACGCCATGTGACCGGGATCGTCCAATGGCAGCGCGGCAGACTGGACATTGATGGAGTGCAGCGATAAGGAGGGTCAGAGTGGCCAAACTGAGGCCTGATAGGAGATAGGATACCGGCTGGACGGACGCTGGACTTCAGACCGTCTGAGGAGTCGTGTTTGAAATCTGACGCTGACCCGACTCCAGCCGGGAACATTAAAGTCCAAACCCTCCACGACTATCTCATCCGATCACCTCGGACCACAAATAAACTGATAAACGAGCCCTGTGGTCTCCTTTAATCTGGATTTTAGTGAAACACATCAGTCAAATATTAGTGAAATGGAGCTGCAGTCAAAACCTGAGTCAGTCGATAAAAAATTCAGCCCAACCTGACCCGAGCTGGACGGGTCGGTCAGCTCCTGTTGCGTCTGGCATCGGTGTCACGCTCTCATGTGGATGGAAGAGCAGCGCTGGTTAGTCTGAGGTTACCTGGTCTGGTTAACCGAACTCAGAAAGCCAGTGGTTTTTATGTGATCTTCATAAAACACATTCTAGCACTTCAGTAAAATGTGATCACTGTGGCACCTGTGTGTTTAGGAAAAATATCGAATTGCAGTTTGATTTTTGAGCTAATTTGTTGAGGTTTTGTTCAATAATCATAGTGTGATAGATTTGAAACGTGATTTAGCGTTATCACATGAGACACCATCCAAAAACCGTCACACAAAGATGAAATTTGTAATTGTTTCTGGGTGTTTTTTGCTCATTTTTCACTGTAATATAAAGTCCTGCACCTCTATGGAAACAACCAAACCACGACTAGAAGAATATAGAAATGCCATAAATCATAAAAAACGAATATCTTTGATTGTTTAAGTTGCAAAGGTTGGGAAAAAAGCTTGATTCAACATGTCCACAGGTGTTACCAAACCTGGAAAACTCTACATTCTATCAATAGTTGACGATTTCCATGTTTCCAGCCTCTACAATTTTTTTGCTCTCTACTGTTCTCATCATCTGTAAAAAGAACAAATCAAACTTTAATGGGTTCTTCTTTCACCTTTTCTTCACCTTTTTGCCAAGTTTCATGAAATTCGGCCTCATAGTTTTTATGTAATCTTGCCGACGAATAAACAAGCAGCACTAAAAACCAGGAGTTTTGGACAGGATGTCTGCACAGACTAATTCTGAAACCAAAAGTGGTCCTATTGACTGGACAATAGTGCATTTAACCTTTAGTAAACTTAAACTGTATGGCTGATTACAGTAACTGAATCACAAATGACAAAAAAAAATACATTTTTTCGATGATTTATTTTGCAAAAGTTGGAAAAACCTGGAATTATTTTGTCCACCAACCCTGGAAAAAGTGGAGGCACATGTCTATATTTTTACAACTTGCTCTACTCATCCTCTGCAGAAAGATGTTTCTCCATGCTGAATGTATCTTCCAACAACTTCTCCTCTGTTCACTGTTTCTGAGCCGAGCTGCATTTATTTTATTGATCCAGTAGCTTTGAATTTCCTCTCAGTCTCTACAAAGCCTGCAGTTCAACCTGAACACTCAGATTTTTCAAAATTTTTCTTTAGATAACATGGCTTTTGAACCCATCCATATGACTTAGAATAGCAATAACTCATGTATGACCTACAATTCAGATAATTTATCATGTTAAAGAGAAAAATGTCTATTTTTAATATTTATTTATTTTATTTATTTTTTTTTACAAATACTCTAAAATATAGATGACTACATGCTGTAGATATTTTCCTACTTACATGTTTATTTGTTGAAATAAGTACAAAGCTTGCAGTTCATCTGAACACTTTGTCAATTTTTTTCACAGGATTGTTGAATCCGCATTTTATTTTTTGACATTGGACATGCGTTCGTATTATTGTTTTATTTCTTGTTTTTTGTCGTTTTGTGTCATGTTGTGTCTCAGTTTGTGTCTCGTTTTTGTTGCTTTGTTGCTTGTTTTTGTCATTTTGTCTTCATTTGTATCATTTTGCGTCTTATTTTTGTTGTTTTGTCTCCACATGTTATTGATATTTAACTATTTCCATGTTTCGAGCCTCTACAGACTTTTTCTCTCTACTCCATTGAACGTCACCATTTAGTTCGAGGACAGTGGGAAAGTTGAAAATCATGCATTTTTTTTTACAGTTCTGGCGAGTAAATCGTGTCATTTTGGGGATTTAAAAAAAATTATAACACACTTTTTCATTTTTACAGCATAAAATATGGTTATTTAAAATGATACATGTAAAAATTTTATCTTCATATGTCAAATGCTTTCTGAGATTAAAATTAAAAACTTTTTTCATTTGACGCTGTTTGAACGTCAATATCTCAGAAACTATTAAGCTCAATGGCTTTGATTTTCCTCTTAGTCTCTCCTGAAAACTCGCAGAATTTTTGTCATATCACTGTCAGTCACAGCTGAGTCACTTATGGCTTCACATTTGCATCGAGAAATGCAGAATTTTTAGTTTTTCACAGAATCTAGATACTAAAGTTAGTTTATTTTTGGTGATTTTTTTATGAGACATTGATTTTAATGACATTTTTAGCCCAGAGTTGCTGATAAATGGTGTCTTTTTGGCATTTTTTAGAGATAACCTGCCTTTCAAATCTACTTGTGGATATGTAGGACAGATCTTTATTATTATAGAGTGAATTCAGGTGTAATTTTTGTGATTTATTTGACAGGCATTGCTGTTTTGAAGATCAAAAAGCCATACAGCTAATTATTAAATAGTGGAAATAATGTAGGACATGGTGAGGGGATTTTCCTCTCAGTCTCTGAAAACTCTCTGAATTTTTATCATGTAACTGTCACTCACAGCCAAGTCACTTTTGGCTTCAAGTTTGCATCGAGAAACGTAGAATTTTTAGTTTTTTACCGAATCTAGATACTATAAATGGTTTATTTTTGATGAATTTTATAATGAGACATTGATTTTAGCCCAGAGTTGCTGATAACTGGCTGTTTTTAGAGATAACCTGCCTCTCAAATCTGCTGGTGTCACAATAATACAACAGATACAGTAAACCCTGGTTTTTGGAGCTCAGGTTAAATATTCTAAAATGTGATTTATTGATGTCATTGTCTAAAAGTGGAAGAATAAATTGTCGCTGCAGCTCCGAGTTCAGAGAAACTCACCGCTTCCTGAAACAACACGTTGAACCGCCTGTTTTTTTTTTTCTTTTATTAACGTCTCCTCCTCACGTTCTCCCCTCAAACCGCCCTCCTTCCTGTTCCCTCCCCCCTCCATAACCCCAACCCCGCCGCCGCCTCTCCTCCTCCTCCCCCCCGGCTGTGGGAAAGCCATTTTATCAGCGTCTGTCCGTTGTTCTCTGGTGGGGATAGATACAGAGAAGATAGATGAGTGTTTTGACATGGAGAGTGTTAGACAAACACTCTTATCAGGCCCGCCACTTTAGACCGACCCCCCGAAACCGTCTCCTGAACCAGGGACGGACCAGATGAGAGGGGGAGGAGGCGAGGAGGTGGGCAGAGGGACAGATTTTAGCGTTTTGATCAGCGAGGGAGCCGGTCCGGCGGCGGGGCCCGAGGCTGCCGGTGAAGCCGCCGTTAATCCCGTCCAGTTCAACTCCAGCTCGTTCATTTATCCTCAGAAGTGCGGCGCCGCCTCTAAACTCCGGCCCGCCGCACTCGGAGCTGTCTCAAGTTTTAAAATAGATGGATCAGTCCCGCTGCCTGCCTGCCTGCTGGCTATCTGGCTCTATCTGGGCTGCAGCAGGCTCAGACCACAGCCGTCACTGCCATCCCTCCGCACTTATCTCCACACTTTGAGGAAGTACACAAGAAGTTTCCCCCGTTTGAACCGGCCGGGACGCCGGCGTCGGACTCCCCCTGCTGGCGCTCGCCGCTCGGCCCCAGAGGCTCCGAGGGTTCAGGTCAAGTTCAAGCCGCAATGCTGATGTAGCCGATTCCTTCAAAGGCCGCCATGCGGTCGGAGCTGTGGGTCGTGTTTCATCCAGCAGGGGCTCAGGAGGATGTTCTCCAGGACGCTGCATGTTTTCTACCAGCCTCTTCAAATTAAACTCCTCTTTAAAGCCTTAAAGAGCTCTTACAGTGGCTTCTCTATCGTATTGGTAGAAAAATTAACTCTCAGTAAACACCTGTCTGCAGGTGTGACAAGCAAAATCACCAAAAAGACACCATTCATCACAGCTAAAAACTGTAAAAGCAGACAAAAATGTTGGATTTCAGACGGTCCTTGAACTACTCATCTGTGTTGTTGTTGTTGTTGTTGTTGTTTTAACACAGTCTGTTCCAAATGTTTTATTTTTTTATTTTTTTTGATGAAACAGAATAAAGCGATTTTTAAAAATTGAATATCACAATTGTACATAACATATGATTAGTTCAAGGACAGTCGGAAATGTTTTTGACTGATAAATAGTGTGATAAATTACCCCATTTATCAGAGCCAGAAATTATAAAAATAGAACAAACAACTTTGAGACGGTCCTTGAAGTACTCATCTGTTTGTTTTCTTTAATTACAGAATCTGGTGCAAATGTTTTATTTAATTGATTTATTTTTTTAATGAAACGGAATAATGTGATTTTTTTTTATTGAATATCTCACTTGTCTGTACATAATATGATTAGTTCAAGGACTTTCGGAAAGGGTTTTGGCAAAAATTTGCCAAAATGACACCATTTATCACAGCCTGAAACTGTAAAAACTGAAAAAAACTGTTGGATTTTCAACTTTTAGAAGGTCCTTGAACTGCTCATCTGTTTTATTTTGGGGTTTTTTTATTCACAGAATCAGGTCCGAATGCTATATTTTTTGCAGCTTTTTAAAAAAAATAATACAGAAGAAAGCTTTTATTTTTAAATTGAATATTACAATTTATGTACAAAAAGTATGATTACTTCAATGACGGTTGGAAAGATTTTTGGCTGATAAATAGTATGATAAATTACACTTTTTATCAGAGCCAGAAACTATAAAAACAGAAAAAAATTGTGGATTTTCAACTTTCATGTGGTCCATCTGTTTTGTTTGTTTTTTTGTTTTGTTTTTTAATGGACAGAATCTGGTGCAAATGTTTTATTTTTGGCCTTTTCTTTTAATGAAACAGAATAATTTGCTTCTGTAATTGATTTTCACACTTCTCTGTACATAACATGATTAGTTTAAGGACAGTTGGAAAGGTTTTTGGCTAAATTTGTCAAAATGACAATTTATCAGAAAACAGAAATAAATGTTTGATTTTCAACTTTCAGATGGTCCTTGAACTACACATCTGTTACGTTTAGTTTTTTATATTTACAGAATAAAGCATTTTTTGTTTTTTGTGTTTAGATTTTTTAAATTATTTTTTGGGAATCACAATTTTCTGTACAAACAGAAAAAAGTGTTGGATTTTCATTGTTTAGGTAGTCCTTGAACTACTCATCTGTGAAATACAGTTCTGTTGGGGAAAAAAAAACAAATCTAAGGTTTAATATCGCAGTATTTAATCAAAAACACTATATTCTAAAGTACAAGTAATTCTCCAAAGTGTTTGGTCGAACCAGATCCTGTAAAAAACTAAAAATACTGAGATCCTCAACGCAGACATGAAGCCACGACTGACTCAACTGTGACGACTAAAACCATTTATTATATAAAAAAAACTGTAAAAACAAAAAGAATCATCGGATTTTCAACTTTCCAACAGTCCATGAACTACTCATCTGAGCTTTCAATCATAAAATTTCTGTTAAAATCGCTTTATTCTACACATCTCATTTAAAAACTTGCAAAAATTTGTTTGGTTTAGCAAGATTCTGTAAAAAACTAAAAATTCTGACGTCCTTGATGCAACCGTGAAACTACCACTGAGTCATCTGTGAGCAGCAGTCATGTGACAAAAATTCAGTTTTCTGGTGAATAATGTGAATAAATGTAACTTTTGTTTAGTATATTTTATGATTTCTGTCCCATTCTGCACAGAAGACATTTCTTCATTCTCTCTCCTCCTCAGATTTTGTACTGCAGTGAAAAATGAGCCCACATTTAGTTAAAACGTCGATAAACCCACACTGAGCTTGTTTCTTCCTCCCTGGTGTTAAACCTTCCTCCTCCTCTTCCTCAGATGAGCTGGAGTTGGGTGATGAAGGCAGCAGCGTGGTGGCCGTCACAGATGTGCATCCGGACACCACATGGGGCCCCTACCCAGGAATCGTCCAATCAGAGGGCAGCACGGAGGACCAGGAGGCGGAGGTAAGAAAGTCGAGTGATTGACAGCCAAGTTAAATCCACAGACTCTGACATGAAGCAGCTTTATTCACATCATGATGAGGAACAGCAGGAAAACAACGAGGCTGAAGTCGGATTTTAAAGCTCTTGTTTTGCAGACATTTTAGAGAATTTAATCCTGTTCTGGGCTTTAATTAATTACTTTATAAAATAATTTACAGGTAAATTGTTTAGAAAATACACTGATTCAATTTCTCCTTTATTCAAAAAACTATGAACAAAACGTCACAAATACACAAACTTTAAGAATGAGTTTGCTGGGTTGGATCAAGATTGACTGATCCGTTGTTAGTTTGTTTTTTTCATGGCTGATGCCAATTTTTAGTAATCAAGGAGACTGATAATCAGTATTTAGAACTACTGCACGAAACTTTCTTGGAATGACAAATCTGGAATGCTAAATATCAGGCCGAGCTGATAATGTATTGATTCATTGAAGTGTTTATCATCCTAAAAAGTCCAACATTTTCTACTTCCAGCTCTTCAGATGTAGCGATTTACTGCTTTTAACTCTTTTATATGATTGTGGCTGTACATACTACACATATTTAATTTATTTCTATGCCTCGATGTTATTTTATTGATCCAGTAGCTTTGATTTTCCTCTCAGTCTCTCTGTGGAAACACTGCCTGCAGTTTAACCTGAAAATTCTCTGAATTTTTGTCACATAACTGTCAGTCGCAGCTGAGTTGTTTTTAGCTTCATGTTTGAGTTAAGAAATGCAGAATTTTTAGTTTTTTGCAGAATCTAGATCCTGTAAATAGTTGATTTTTGATGAATTTTATAATGAGACGTTGATTTGAATGACATTTCTAGCCCAGAGTTGCTGATAAATGGTGTCATTTTGGCTACTTTTTGACGCTAACATGCCTTTCAAATCTGCTGGTGGATATGTACGACAGATCTTTGTTGTTTTATAGTGAATTCTGGAATATTTTTTGTGATTTATTTGACTGGAGTTACCTTTTTGAAGGTCAAAACAACATACAGCTAATTATTAAATAGAGGAAATAATGCACTCAGCCTTTTATAGGGTTATGATTTGTCCTGCACATGTTGAGGTGATTTTCCTCTCAGTCTCTGAAAACTCTCTGAATTTTTGTCAATTAACTGTCGCTCACATCTGAGTCACTTATGGCTTCACGTTTGCATCTAGAAGTGCAGAATTTTTAGTTTTTCACAGAATCTAGATACTAAAATGAGTTTATTTTTGGTGAATTTTATAATGAGACATTGATTTCAATGACATTTTTAGCCCAGAGGTGCTGATAAATGGTGTCATTTTGAGTATTTTTTAGAGACAACCTGCCTTTCAAATCTGCTGGTGGATATGGAGGATGGATCTTTATTATTATAGAATATTTTTAGTGTTTTATTGACAGGAGAAGGTTAAAAAAAAGACATCAACACATTATTTAATAGTGGAAATAACGCACACAGTCAGAAAACTCTCAGATTTTTTATCACATCACTGTCAGTCATAGCTGAGTCATTTATAGCTTCACATTTGCATCGAGAAATGCAGAGTTTTTAGTTTTTTACCGAATCTAGATACTGTATACGGTTGATTTTTGGCACATTATTTAATAGTGGAAATAATAATAACACGCAGCCTTTTACAATATTCTAATTGGTCATGTACATGTTGGTGACTTGTGGATTGTGATTGGACGGGTCGGAGGTCAGATGGTGGGATATCAGGGGGTCGGTGCATCTGATCACGTGTTTGTAAAAGGAACACGCGTGTTCTGGGGCGTAGCGGCACCGGATGGAGTCGACCCGGTGGCTGCATCACGCCTCAGTCGGTCTGATCACATGATGCTGGGAGCAGCTTCCTCTGCATCCACGGTTCACTCAGAGTCCAGTAATCTGCTGCACATCCAGGCCTTCCTCCTCCATCCTCCTCCAGCTCTCCTGTTCCCTCCTCACCCCTCAGCGCCTCCCCCATCTCCTCCCCGCCCTCCCCAGACGTCCGCCTGCCTTTTATCTCCACATGGCGCCATCCTCCTGGACAACAAACCCCAGTGATTGATTCCTGCGTGATAGGCTCTAATTTCTGAGATTTCGTTTATTATCGGTGTGCGGATGCATGAGTGTGTGTGTGTGTGTGTGTGTGTGTGTGTGTGTGTGTGTGTGTGTGTGTGTGTGTGCGTGCACAAACTCCCCCCTCCCTGCCTCACCCCTTCACCTTTCATTCCTCCCCCACGCTGCCTTCCTCATCTTCCTCCTCCTCCGAACCGTACATTTGTATGTTAAGCATCTTCTAAAAAAAAACCCAAAACATTTTCTGTCTCTTCTTCCTCATTTTCCGTCCTCACTCCTCTCCCTCCCCCGTTCCTCCCCCCTCCTATCTGAAGGAGTGAGGAGACGGACCTTCGGTATCTGCCTGAGATAGTGGCTGTAATCTCACATTCCTCCTGTGTTTCTCCCCCCTGTCACTCCACATCCTCCATCCCTGCCTCCCCTCCATCCCTCCCTGCCTCCCCCCCGGGTCAGCAGGGGTCACGGCGATCCTCCTCGGAGTGCTGGAGAGGAGAAATCGACTCATCGGCTCAGGATTTTTACTCCGAAACACGGCGGATGTTAAGGAAAAGCTTTTATTTGGATAGAAGCATTAAAAAGCACATTTTGAACACAGTAAAAGAAGATTATTATTATTATTATTATTATTATTATTATTATTATTATTATTATTATTATTATTATTATTATTATTATTATTATTACTGGATGATGATTCTGCACATTTTCAATCATAACCACATTTTGACAGGAGTGTATTTTCTTCTACAAATCAGTCAAATTCACCTCAAATCATCACATTTTCACCAAAAATTTCCGTTCAACTATCTTTAATCTGCCTGAAACTTTTCTTATTGAACACAGACTATATTTGTGACATTTTAGATTGATATATGGTGTGTTTTCTGGCATTTTAATTATTAAAAATTGCCCGTCGACCCACTTTGAGCAGATATTTGAGCCTGTTTAAACGATATCACATTAATTATTAAAGATAAAAACCTGAAATTTTCTGTTATTTCTCGTGTCAAAATAAAAAATATAAAAAATCTCATTCTCAACCATCTTTTATTTATTGAATTTTTTTAAGCATAAAATATGATTATTTATAAAGATAAATATTTATGATATATTTATTTATATATGTATTTAAAAACAAAGATATAAAAATTCTATATCTGTTTTTTTCCTCACTATTTTCTTTGAAACTTCAGTCAATTAATACAGTAAATTGTTATTAAATCTCAAATTGTTAAATTTTTAGAACAATTCCTGCTCATTTATCTTCGATTTGTTTGAAATTTTTATAGCATAAAATATGAATATTTATAAAGATATCAGTGAAATTATAGATTGATGTGTAAAATGCTTTGTGAGATAATTTCTTAATAACCATCTGTCAACATCTCAGAAACTATTAAAGATAAAAAGTGAAAGTTTTACTGTTTTTTCTCACCTATTATTGATTCAAAATCTATAAAACTGGACAAGTAGATCAACTAATCGTCTATTTTTAGCATCTAATTAATTAATGTATTTTATTTATTTTCTTTTTCATTTAATTCTCTTTTACCTTTTATTTATTTCCAAATGTATTGTATTTATTTACTATTACTGCTGTTATTATTATTATTATTATTATAATTATTATTATTAGTATTAGTGTTATTATTATCATCATTATTAGCCTTATGTCTATGGTTTTGCCCTGTATTTTCTTTTATTCTCCTTTTTTTGGTTCTTTTATTACTTTATTTGGTGTTTTTCTATTGATTCATTTTGAAAATATTTTCCCACATTAAAAACATTGAAGCTATCCAGTAAAGTCTAGCCTTTTAGCACATAATACAAAAATAATTATTAATGCAAAAGTCAGATGGTGATATTTTCTGAACCACATGTAGCTGCATGTAACAGTGATACAAAATTAAACTTTATTGTTTTCAAACAGCCTCAAATGTGAGAAAAAAACTGCTAAAAGTCAGTCTGAAATTTCACAGATGCTATTTTAAATATTCATAGTTTTTAATTAATGTTTATATTTCTGATTAACTTTACCAAAAAAATTAATTCAATACGTTCAATAAATTGTTTAAAAACTGAACTAGAAATGTGGAAATTCACACTAAGATGTCTGAAAGTCACTATTACTTTATGCACAAGCTTTAAATGTAACTAATTCAATCAAAATTATTAGTTAACAGTGAATAAAATGACAGAATTCACACAACGCAACATTTATCACAACCTTAAGAAGAAAACTCAAAGTGAATCCATGAAAAACTGCAAAATAAAATGTAGAAAAGTTGCTCAAAGTGGTCTAATAATCATTTCCAAAGCGCTAGTCTAGATTTTTATAGCTACTCTACATCCTGACATGTTTTCTTACTTGTTTTTATCACTTTGAATGCTTTATATGCAACATTTAGGTGTTCAAACTGTCCTTTCTTTGTGTAAATAGTAAATAATGAGCTGCTTTAGAGTCCCTCGCTGATGCTGGAGACTTTAGATGACGTTGGTTTTTTCCTTCCTTAAAGTTTTTTCAGCTGCAAACTCACTGCGGTTCAGACGTTTAGCTCTCAGATACAGTAAGTGAAGTACAGTTATCATGAACTTCTGCTGTGACTCAAATCTGATTTTAAAGTGAAACACTTCTGATGAGTTCCAGAAAAAGTACCTTTGACTTCTGGTTAGTTTCTATCAGCTCATCAAACCGAAGCTGTTATCTGTAGCGTCAGATAAAACGGTCCAATAAACAGACGGTTTAACGAACACCGGACATCGTTGGACCTGAGATCAAATATTCTAAACTCCACAAAGTTTGCACCGAAATAAGACTCAAAGCTGATACGAAAAGTTGTCATTAATTCAGGTTTTATCTTATTTTTTGATCCATCAGGAAGTAGACGGAGCCTAAACCATTTACCCACCATTTCTCTATTCTCTAACAGTTCCCTAAAGATCATATTTTAAAGCATAAATAAACCATCTAAACAAGTTTAAAAGCAACGTTAACTTTTTAAAAATTGCAGTTTATTGTTTGGTGTCTTGTTTTTCTCAATTTGTTTTGTTTTTGTTGCTTTGTCTCTTGTTTTTGTCATGTTGTCTTCCTTTTATGTCATTTTGCATCTTATTTTTGTTGTTTTTTTTAATCTTTTTTGCCATTTTGCATCTTATTTTTGTTGTTTTTTATCTTGTCTGTCATTTTGCCTCTTATTTTTGTTGTTTTGTGTCTCTTTGTGGTGGTTTTGTCTCCACATTCAATTGATTTTTAACTATCTCCATGTTTCCAGCCTCTACAAACTTTTCCTCTCTACTCTGTTCATCATCAGGAGGAAGATGTTTCTCCATGCTGAATGTATCTCCACCAACTTGCTCCTCTGTTCACTGTTTCTGAGCCATGATGCATTTATTTTATTCATCCAGTAGCTTTGAATTTCCTCTCAGTCTCTATGTGGAAACACTGCCTGCAGTTCAACCTGAAAGCTCAGATTTTTTCTCAGTCATGGCTTCACATTTGTGGCAGAAAGCACCAAAGTTTTAGATTTTTTACATATTCTGATTATTGGAAATGGCTGCTTTTGATGAATTTTTGGTTAAGGCACGTAGAATAGAGAGATTTTGAATAAAATATCCCAATTTTGCGCCTAGATTTGGTTGATTTTCCCAACAGAACTGCACGTCACACATGATTATGACCATCTGGAAGCTGAAAATCTGACAATTCTTTCCGTTTTTGCAATTTCTGACTAATAAATGTTGTAATTTTGGTGATTTTTAAAAACCTGACACACCTTTCAAACCCATTCAGAGGGTAAATTTAGGTTTATAATCCGAATATGATCCACAGAAACTGTTAGAGAATGGAGAAATAGTGGGTAAACAGTTCCAGGATTTTTGTCTGGTGATTTTCTTTGGTTAATTTCCAAATGAGATGTGCAGAATAAATAGATTTTGATGAAAAATCACTATTTATGCTCAGATTTGGAAACTTTTTCTGACCAAACTGTCCTTTAAAGATGAGACTGTAGGAAATCCAAGGACTCGTTCTGTGATAAACGGTGTCATTGGGTGATTTTTAACCCTTCTTTAAGGCCTAGCTGCAGGTTTTTAGGACTCAGAGGTTCCTTGTGGACCAGTGTAGAGTTCCCTGGTGTCTTTGCTGAGTGTTATTGTTTGAGTTTGTCGCTTGTGAGAAGTCGTTGTGATGAGATCCGGCGCTCGCTCTCCCTCCACCAGATCTCCTTCATTAGATTAGCGCCGTGTTAACTGGCCTGTGTCATATGGAAATCCTGCCATTTGCATCTCTTGAGAAGGAGGCGTAAAGCCATTTATCTATTTAAATATATTCTGTCTGATATGGCTGTTGGACTTTAGAACAGCCTGTAATAATGTTTACTGATCAACCGATCGGCTGGCTGCTGATTCCTCACACTTTTTGGTTGAGTGAACAACCAGGTCCTCCTCGGCGAGCCTCCCATGGCAACCCAGGAGCTCCTCCGATTGGATCGCACAAAACAAATCTGATATTATATCTGCTCTGCGTCTGATTGGATCCTGCTTTAATTAACTGATAGTGCGAGTGCGTGCGATTGGACCCAAGTTGCGCGACTGAAATTTTAGCTGAAGGATGAAGCGCCGCTGCAGTAAGAGTTGGTGGCATCTGTTGCATCCACCCTCTGCTCATCCTCTGTAGAAAGATGTTTCTCCATGCTGAATGTATCTCCAACAACCTGCTCCTCTGTTCACTGTTTCTGAGCCATGCTGCATTTATTTTATTCATCCAGTAGCTTAGATTTTCCTCTAAAAATTATCCATAATTATTAGAAAAATGTCCAACATAGCATAAATTTGTCCAAATTGCCTCAAAGCTTGACCAAATTGACTTAAGAATTGTCCAAAATAACTTGAAAAATAGAACAAAATACTTGGAACAAGTCCAAAATTACTGAAAATTTATTCAAAATAGCTTTTTTTCCAATCATTTTGGTCCTTTTTGAGTCAAACGGGAAGATGTTTCACCATGCTGAATGTATCTTCCAACAACCTGCTCCTCTGTTCACTGTTTCTGAGCCATGATGCATTTATTTATTCATCCAGTAGCTTTGAATTTTCTCTCAGTCTCTCTTGCTGTCTCAGTTTTGTGTCTTTTTTTGTCATTTTGCCACGTTTGTGTTGTTTTATTTCCCAGTTTTTGTTTTTTTGGATCTTGACTTTCTCAGTTTGTGTCTTGTTTTTGTGTTCCTCACACTTTTTGGTTGAGTGAACAACCAGGTCCTCCTCGGCGAGCCTCCCATGGCAACCCAGGAGCTCCTCCGATTGGATCGCACAAAACAAATCTGATATTATATCTGCTCTGCGTCTGATTGGATCCTGCTTTAATTAACTGATAGTGCGAGTGCGTGCGATTGGACCCAAGTTGCGCGACTGAAATTTTAGCTGAAGGATGAAGCGCCGCTGCAGTAAGAGTTGGTGGCATCTGTTGCATCCTCCCGGAGGACGGCGGTGGAGGCGGCTGCCGTTGTTGCGTCTCCTCCAGCAGCAGCTCGCTCCGCCCGACGCCGTGCTTCGTGGAAAGGCAGCCCGAAGGCACGATCCTAGAAGGAGCAGAGTAGGGGAGTTCAAAGCGTTATCACGAGCCCAACGTCTTTTCATCATGTTTTAGAAACAAGCGTTCGCACTAATCCCCCAATAATCTCTCCAGGAGAACTGGGGCGATAAGGCGCCGCCACCCACGGCTTTTCAAACACTTTTTGGGTAGTCTCTCCTCGCTCTCTCCCCTCCATCCTCCACCTCCTTCTCCTCCTTCTTCTCCCCTGGAAGGACGAGTGAAGGTGATCCTCCTCCTCCTCCTCGTTCCCTCTCCAGCTCTTCTCCTTCTGGTTTTTTTTTTCATTTTTTGTGCATTGAGTCGGTTTGTTTACATCCCGATTCCGATCTCCAGAGTTTATCAGGACTCATCAACAGTGTTTCTCTGCCTCTCTGTTTCTTTCTCCCTCCTCCGCCCATCAAATTAGAATGTTAATTAAAATGCTGCTCCTTCAGAAGATGACAAATCGATGATTACGGTGAGTGTTGAGGCACCTTCTGCGATGCCCCCCAGAAGAACAACGTGAGGAACAGTTCGCAGGAAGAGTTTCAAGCCGCTGTATTCTCACCGTTACCTGCGTTGTTTTTTTTTTTTAAAGTACTGGAGTCCTTCCACTATCTTCCCGTAACATGTTTAAATGTTTTCGATAACTCCTCCTGCAGCCCGAGGCCCGTACAGAACCGGTGATACGAGCCCAGGCTTATCTCTGCTGGCTCATGGGTGGTGGAGGTGGGTCGGAGGTGTTCGTTTCAGCCTCATTTGCCAAAAAAAAAAAACGCTTGTTTACGTGGCTGAGAAGCATTTAATTCCCTTTGTCCTGTGTTTCCTGTTTTAAGGATGCAGAGGAGGGAGTTTTGCATTTTTGTACTTTCTAGCTCGCCTTAATCCCAACACCAACTGGAGCATTTTTTTGATTTTAAATGTAGTGAATCAGATCAAACTTTAATGGGTTCTTCCTTCACCTTTGCTCCACCTTTTTGCCAAGTTTTGTGAATTTCAGTCGTGTAGTTTTGATGTAATCTCACTGAGAAACAAACAAACTGGACTAAAAACCAGGAATTAATTTGCACAAACCACTTGTTTTCCTTTCTTTTAGGGCAACAAACATTTGAATAACTAAACTTTATGGCTGATTACAGGAACTTAATCACAAATGACAAACATAAAGTAGAATTTTTCGTATGATTTATTCAGCAAAAATTCAAAAAACCTGAAATCAGTGTCCACAGGTGTTAAAATACTGGGAAAAAAACAAAGTCTCTGCATGCTACAGATAATTAACTATTTATATTTTTGCATTCTACTCTGTTCATCATCAGTAGAAAGATGTTTCACCATGCTGAATGTATCTCCAACAACCTGCTCCTCTGTTCACTGTTTCTGAGCCATGATGCATTTATTTATTCATCCTGTAGCTTTGATTTTCCTCTCAGTCTCTTGTGTCGTCTCAGTTTTGTATCTTTCCTGTCACATTTGTGTTGTTTTATTTCTCATTTTAGTTGTTTTGTCTCTTGTTTTTGTGTTTTGTCTTCCTTTTATATCATTTTGTGTCTCTCTGTGGAAACACTGCCTGCAGTTCAATCTGAAAACTCTTTTTTTGTCTTAGTGTGTTTTTGAATAAGACATGTAGCAAAAATGATGATTTAGATGAAAAACCACGATTTTAGGGTTAAATTTGATTATTTTTCCTCACCGTTCTTCTGCTTAACCTCCTGCGATTCTTCATCTACAGTAACTTTACTATATTTAATGAATCCTTGCAAAGTTTTACCTTCATACTATGAATATTTCTTACTTATTTTGCATGTTTGCATCTAAATTTTGACTCTGATTCCTGTTGATCGGATCTCCTTATAGTCCACGTTTACCTCCACCTGTGGTTTGATTTGTCCTGATGGTTGAGAGAGGAAGAAATGTAGTAAACGAGGAGCTGAGCAGGAAGACTGGAAGGGAAGGTTTGAGGAGGAGTTGATGAGTCGGAGGCAGTGACTGGCTGGTATCTGCATCTGGCTGTCATCTGCAGGCTGGAGGAGGAGGAGGAGGAGGAAGAGGGAAAACCTCTATCCTCTGTATCTCTGAGCCTCATCTCCGGCAGTTCAGGAGCCCGCTTTCCAAGAGTGCCTCATTTTCAAATCTCTTATCTCGGCCCCCGTTTTAAGTATCGCAGTTTTATATTTTTACATGTCATTTGCATGCAGCTCATCAAACCTGCCTCCCTCTAGTTTCTTTTCCTTTTTCTTCCTCCTCCGAGGTGCTGCGATATGTGCGGCCGTGCATGAGCGCCCCGGCACAAGGGAATAAGCCCCGGAGAGCCGGGGGCAAATACTGTACCCACAATATTTGTACCTCGTGAGCAGAATGTACAGTGTAGAGAAGTATCCTGTGTCTGCGCCGGGGAAAAGCCTGTGTTTGTACGAGGGGAGGCGGATGAGAGTAGGTTTCTGATGTTTATCTGCCTTCCTTTTCTTCTTTGTGTTTTTGGAGGATTCACACAGTGACCTCTTTGTTTGGGACAGTCAGTCCGGCCCTCCAACCCCCTGGATCGGGGGGAAGAAACCATTTCCTGAAGCCGAGAGATGGAACGAGAGAGAAAGGAGGTGGAGATAGGGACGGACGGGGAGGAGGCAGGAACGAGAGAGGAAGAGAATCGGAGATTAAGGAAAGAAAAGAGGCGCATGAAAGGAAGGAGACAGTGAAAGAGGAGACGGGAGGAAGAGGGTGAACTGGATGACTGAATGAATGATTCTGGGAGAGGAGTGAATGAATGAACGAACGCCGGTTGAAAAGGTCAGCCGGGGAGCAGGGCGGCTTATTAAATTCCCATCGAGAGCGGCACAAAACATCTGAAACGCTTAATGCAGGAGAGGATTTTAGAGGGAAATACTCCAATCTGCAGCCAGTCGGAGCCGACGGTTAATTATTGATACATCTGAGGCACGAAACTGCACCTGACTTACTGAAAGATACGTCTAATCTTGAAGAAAAAAACAAAGATTTTAACATTCCTGCACAACTAAACTGCATTTTTAATTATATTTCTCTCAAAATGCAATTAAAAATACAGCTTTGTTGTCTAGAAACATCATTTTCTGCAGACTAAGTTGCAGCATTTTGGCCCTGAAAGTTAATTATTGATCATTCAGAATCACTTTTCTCAAATATTAACCTCAGTTACTCAAAGGTGCTTCTAAATTTGAAGCAAACCCCAAAGATTTTTAACATTCCTACACAACTAAACTGCATTTTCTATTATGTTTCCCTCAAAATACAATTGAAAATGCAGCTTTGTTGTGTAGAAATGTAATTTGTGGAGACTAATGGGTAATTACTGATCGTTCCGAGTCGCTTTTTGAGTCACTTTTATCAAAAATGGACCTCAGTTCCTCAGAATGTTTCTAGTCTTCAAGCAAAACCTAAAGATTTTTAACATTGCTGCACAACTAAACTGCATTTTCTATTATATTCCCCTTTTTACATAATTAAAATAATTATGTTTAATTCCTCAAAAAAAAACCCAAATTTTGTATTTTATCTGACATAGTTCTACTCTGTCTCCACTCTTATACGGCCTAACTGTGTTCTCAGTTACATTTTGAGGGACATTTGTGGTTTTTAGTGCAACAAAGTCCAAGTTCGGAGACAACACACGAAGACGAGGGTGTAAACAAGAAACTAGACTTTCACCCCGAAGAGTTTGCATCCCATAATGGACAACAAACCATCAGTCTCCAACCTCAATTTAGTTTTCTCTCATGGTTTACTTTCAATTTTTACTCTTTCTGGTTCCATTTAGGCCCCAATACCAACACAGTTCCTCAAAAATGCTTCCAATCCTAACAGAAAAGCCAAAGACATTTGTTTTACGTGACGTAGTTCAACCAAATCTCCACAAAATAATGTTCTTCTACAACTAAACTGCATTGTCAATTATGATTTTAGGAGAACATAATTCCAGCTTTAAAAAGCCACAGAGTCCATGTTTGGAGACAGTCGTGGAGGATGAAGGTAGAATCCAGAAACTAGACTTTCACCCCGAAGACCAAGAGTTTGCATCCCATGATGGACAACAAACCATCCGTCTCCAACCTCAGTCTGGTTTTTGCTCATCGTTTACTTTCAGTTTTTACTCTTTCTGGTTCAGTTTAGACCCCAAAACTACAACTGTTTCTGAAAAATACTTCTATCCTAAGACAAAACCCCAATTTTTTTATTTTACATGACACAGTTCAACCAAATCTCCACAAAATAATGTTCTTCTACAACTAAACTTTGTGTAGACCAGAGTTCAAACACCATTCAAATCTCTAACGTGAGTTTAATTTTCTCTCATTTACTTTTGGTTTTTCTGTTGCAGCATGTTGGACTTCTGAATGACTTTTCTGAAAACTTCACTTCCTCAAACGTGCTTCTAAACCTCAGTGAAAACCCAGAGAGTTTTGTTTTACGTGACTTATTCGGACTCACCGGATGTGGTAGAAAAATAGATCATATTACCTCTAGTAGCCTCTCTGCACATTACTGTTGACTTTAAAGGCCTCAGACAACAAACTTGTAATTAATTTAAGGTTCTGCTGAGCCCATGTGAGCCTGAGCAACATTTAACATCAATTAAACCCAGCAGACTAAAGCTTATCCTGCTGTATATGACTTAAATCTATCACAGTTTCTAAATCTCCTCTAAAAACATACATTTCTGTGTGAATTTTACACTTTTGATTTGCTATTTTGTTGTTTTAACCCTTCTGTGAAGCATTTTTGTAAGAAAAAATGCTACTTAAATGCAGCATATTGGTATAAAAATGGCCTATAAAACACTAAATGTAATTATACACCACATAGTAATATAGCTGTAAAAAGTCACCTCAGAAGCCTTTATGGTGTAAAACTTGATTTTCAAAGCTTCCTACAGACATTAAACTCGTCACTTCGTCTGTTTAAGCTCTCGGGGTTATTGCTGGGTGTGTTTTTCGTTTAATGACGTGCAGCCGGTCGTGTCCACAGCAGAGTAAACCATATCAGACGAGGTGAAGCAGCATTGAGACGTAGACGTGGCTCTGCTCATTTGCATAAACAAACACTTTTATTCCCCAGCGAGGCAGTAAAACTGTAACCGTTGACAGCTGTGTAGAGAAATCTTCATCTGCTGCTGGAGTTTCTCTTAAATGGAGTTCACACGCTGTCAGATATGAAGGCTTTTATCTGTACTTTTAAATATAATACACTGTTATCTTACAGGTTTTCTGTGTTTTGTTAAATTTCAGCTAATTACTCGTAAAATCACATTTTAAAAGTAGTATTTAAATGTTAAATGTAAGAAAACGGCCAAACCACTAAAAAATGTCAACAGAAGGCATCTTACAGTATCTACGTTTATAATGTTTTACTATTTTTACTGTATTTACATCAGCAAAAATGTTATTATTTTACAGGTATTTGCAATTATTGTCAGAAACATTATCTACGTTATGGATTGGGAAAAATAAATATTTTTTAAACTTTCCTTTTTCCTGTTTTGTAAAATAGCAAATAATCACAGGAAGAAAAAAAGATTGATTTATATGTTAACCCTCCAAAAAACATAAAAAATATGACTGTTAACAGTTCTTTTCCAAAAATTTTTTGTTTTTCTGTATTTAAATGTGCAAATATTACCATTGTTGTAAAAATTTCTGTTGTTTGTTTTTTAAAAGAAAAATAAATTATTTAGGAATTAAATATGATAGATAATATTATTTTTGCTGTTATTTTAAATTTTTTCCATGTTTTGCAAATTACAAATAATCACAGGGAAAAGTTACATTTTTATGTTAACCTACAAAAAACAACCAAAAATAGACAAAAACTGTAAAAAAAAATTGGCTGTAAAATTTCAGTTTTCTGTATATAAATTAGCAAAAATTAGCATTGTTTTACAGATTGCTGTTATTTGAAAGGAAAATGTGTGTGTTTGTGTGTGTGTGTATATATATATATATATATATATATATATATATATATATATATATATATATATATATATATATATATATATATATATAAAATGATAAATAATGATAAATAATTTTTTTTTACTGTTATTTTACATTTTTTCCCCTGTTTTGTTAAATTACACATAATATTCAGTTAAAGAAAACGGGAAAACATATTAATTTAAATGCTGGCAGTTTAAACAACAAAATTAAACAAAAATATGTAAATAATGTCCACATTAACAATCTTTATTCAATTTAAAGAAAAATTGTGCGATTTAAGGAATAAAAAATAATTTTAATAATTTTAACAGTTATTTATACATTTATTCAAACTACTTATAGTATCTAATAAAATCGAAGAATAAAAATAATAATTTATATTGTAGAAAAATAAAAATGGCCAAACCTTTACATAATGTCTTTTTTTGCTTTTTTTCCCCTGTACTTTTACAATGTGTGACCATAAATTCCACTGTTTTACTGTATTTAAAATATCATTTTTTTTTTCTCGAGTTTTTTTGAAAAAGAAGAAAATTTATATTTAGGAATAGAAAATTATCAATAATTTTTTAAACTATTTTTTTACTGTTATTTTACACAGATTTTTTCTCTGTCATGTATTTTAAAAATTTTAGTAAGTTTAATAATTTTAAGAGTTATTTTATAGATTAGTCAAACTACATATAATATCAAAGAACATCAAAGAATAAAAATGATAATTTACATTTAAAAAAATAACTGGCCAAAACTTTTTTTTTCTACTTTTACTAGTTTTATTGTATTTAAATCTGCAATGATCTAATTATTTTAATTTTTTCTTCTTAGTTTCTACACTTTTTGAACGTTAAGTTGTTCCATTGTTTATGGAAGCATTTTTCAGGCGCCTTTGCTGCAGATTTTCTCTATTTTTATCAGTGAATTACTCATTAGATGAGGTTAGATGTCGGGACGAGTTCAGGGAAAGTTCTTCTCCTCTTCATCCTCCTCCTCATCATCATCATCATCCTCATCATGGCTGCTGTGTGGTTTAGAGGGAGGAGGGGGGAGGACGGGTGAGGATCCATTCTGATACCGAAGAAAATGAAGAAATGAAATCAGCTCGGCATCATTTGCATTCAGGTTTTTATCGGCGGAGGAGGAGGAGGAGGAGGAAGAGGAGGAAGAGGAGGAGGGCGTTTTCAGGCCTGATAAGGAGGAGGGCGTCGCTGGGGGGGAGGAAGGTGTGAGGATGGGAGCCGACTTTGGTGGGAAGAGGAGGAAGGTGGATGCGGAGCGGGCTCTGGGTGAGGAGGGGGGTTAATATCAGACCAATAATTAGATTCGCTATCGTGGCGGCGGCAGCAGCGGGGATCAGGCAGATTAAAGCCGGGCTCCAGGCTGCTTCATATTCATGAGGGGACGGGGTCCGGACGAGGGGCTTACTGCAGCTCAAAGACTCTCCTCCGGCTGAGGGGGCTTAAGGCAGCCGCTCTCCACCGAGATGGAGCTCCGGCTGACGGCCCCCCGATAGGTGGAGGGCCGGGGGAGGAGGGGGAGGAGGGGGAGGAAGGAGGCTTTAATAGAGGTCTAAACCCCGGGTCAGTTCTGATCAATATGATCAATATTCTGTCAATAACAGCCAGTAGAGAGGAAAAACGAGGCAATAAGACCTGAAGATGTAATAGAGGAAAGAAATGTCCCACCACAAGGGGGCGCTGTAAAAGATTTACACACATTTTTATTAAATAAACCTGAAACCGTATATCACAAAATTAGATGCTTCACATCATTCAGAAACTGTGTAATGTAAGGATTGGAAAATCATTTGAATAGGATAAATTGTTGTTTTATAGATTGGACAAACTACATATAATATCTAAGAATATCAAAGAAAAAAATGTACCTTGTAAAAACATTACTTTTTTTAAAAAAGAGCCAAATTTTCACATAGAGTCCAAATCAAAAATTAGTTTTTGTTTTTATTTTCTGTACTTTTGCAATGTGTGACCATAAATTATGCTGTTTAACTGTATATAAATCAGCTAAAATTCTCATTGTTTTACAGATTTCTTTTATTTGAAAAGAAAAACTGAATATTTCAGAATGAAAAATGATGCATAATTAAAATAATAGAATATAATTTTACTTTTTTCTCCCCTGTTTTGTTAAATTATACATAATATCCATTAAATAAATTAAATTTAATTAAATTTAATACAGGAAAGAAATGTCCAGCCACAAAGGGGCGCTGTAAAAGATTTACACACATTTTTATTAAATAACCCCAAAACATTACATCACAAAATCAGATGCTTCATATCCCCATGTTCAAAGTCATTTAGTTCCACATTCAGCCCAGTTTGGTCTCAAGTGACCAATAAAATCACAGCATAGTAACCTATAAAGAACTGAAATGTCTCTCTTTGTTTTAGTGTAAAAAACTACATTCTGAAAATGTCCACATTTAGTCTTTGTGCAAAACACACTATGAACAAACTGACATTTATTTTTTTCAGAAAAATAAGTGAAGTTTCAACAATATTGTGCTACAGCTCATTATTTACACATTACAACTTACAGATTAAAGATTTAAAGGAACAAAACATCCAGTCATAGACATCTGGAACTGAACAATCTAGTATTTTACTTTCTGATCAAAACAACTTGTCAAGATCTGGAAATAATTATAAAATTCCATTCATTTCCACATCTGTGTAGTAATCCTGACACCACCCCCTACAAACTAAATGTAAACTATTAAGGAGGAACGTTAATTTATCATAAATTTACACATAAAAATACAAAAAAAAGTTGTGGCAGTACAGTGGACAAATGAAAAATAGCAGTTATTTTTATTGAAAAATACTCCCTGACTGTAAAATACTCCTGACCAAAAGTAGCAAGGGAGCCAGAAGTAATTTAAAAAAAACAATAATGAACGTCCAATCTCTAAAATGCTTTAAAAATAACAACAAATATCTGTATAATTATTCAAATTTTAATGGATTTAAATACGGAAAAAAATACATATATTTATATATACGTATGTATATATAAATATATGTATATGTATATATGTGTGTGTATGTGTATATATATATATATATATATATATATATATATATATATATATATATATATATATATATATATATATATATATATATATATATATATATATATATTATTTCCCAGTCAACATGTAAATGATTACTTTTTCTGTCATTTTTAGATATGATCTGTAATTTAACAAAAAAAAACTTTAAATAACTTCAAGCTTGTATTTACCGTTTTTCAAGCATTAATATGCGTCATTTTTGTTTCAGATAATGGAAAATATCTGGAAAATAATGATTTTTTTTATTTCAACACAGTAAAACCAGTGTGATTATTGTCAAATGTTGTAGAAGAACATATCACTGTTTATTTAAAAAAAAAAAACAGACTTTGGATGCTTCAGTTTTGGACTACTTTTTAAATTCTATTTTAAAACTAACATGTAAATTAATACGTTTTTCCTGTGATTTTAATAATTTTAATTTGTCATTAAATGTTAAAAAATGGAAAATTGGTGTAAAAATATGAAATAGTTCAAAAAATTACTGTAAAAAAAATCGTCTTTTTTTAAAACAATTCATCGGAAAAGTCCTGTTAACTTCATGGGACCTTGTAAAATCTTTCCAATCACGTTTTACTGTGACTGAACAATACTGGAACTGTTAGTGCCTCTGAATACATTTTACTTTCACTTTCACACCCATAGGCAGGTTTTGTTCAACTAGTGTTTTTTTCACGTTTGATTTGTTGCTTCCTGAGCATGTGAGAGTTAATTTGTTGTTTGGCTCAAAGCGTTTCCTCTCATCGTAAAAGATCAAAGAGTTTGTTTAATTTCCAGAGTTGATTCACTGGTGATGTTGACGTTGGTAATTCTTCTATCAACCGTGTTCATCTGTTATCATTATTAGAAACCCTGCAGGTGACAAGTCAGAGTTGTTGTTCACCTTAAAGATCTTCAATCATCGAATGATCAAAAGTATGAAGCATTTCCTGGTTCTGTCATTCGGAGTTCCACCGTCTGAACCCCAAAAGGCATCAAAATCCAGTTTATCTTTAAAAGACATCACCAGAAAGACAACATTTATCAGCTTTTGCACCAAAACATGAAATTCTGAACTCTTAGCACAACTAACAAGCCAAAATTCAGAGAGTTTTCAGCTGAACTGCAGGCAGTGTTTCCACAGAGAGACTGAGAGGAAATTCAAAGCTACTGGATGAATAAAATAAATGCAGCATGGCTCAGAAACAGTGAACAGAGGAGCAAGTTGTTGGACGATCCATTCAGCATGGAGAAACATCTTTCTACTGATGGTTGCTTCATGGTTGCTCTGTTTCCATAGATTTGCAGGACTTTATATTGAAGTAAAAGTAAAAAAAACACCCAGAAACTGCTTGGAGTTCAGTTAAAGACTTAGTTAAACCTAAAGAATGTCTCCTTGAGGCTCCAGTCTTCATTCATTCATTCCTGTTGGATTTATTTGAAGTTTCTGAGATCCAGAACGCTTCTTGTTGGCTCATAAGAAACTTTGACCCATTGAATGAACGTTTGGCCTCTAAACAAGGAAACTGTCCGATGTTTTCCAGCTGTTCGAAGGAAAATACCACTTTATTGTCATGTAGTTCCTCTCCTTTGATGGATTAAAGGGTTTAGCTGCTGGATGAACTTCGTCAGGGTGACTCTTTGTGGGTTCGGACACGTTCTCCGGAGACGTTCTCCGTCCGACTGTTGGCCGTTGTAGCTGCTGAGATGGGCGTGGGACCAGCAAAAGTGAAAAGCGTTGTTGATACCATCCGGCGGCCTCTCGGTCCTCCTTAACTCGGCCCACATCTCTGGCATCGGCGTCCTCCGCTGGCCTGGTTAATTACACACTCAGTCTGGCCCTGCGCCTCTCCAACTCATTATCTGCCGTGTTGTGTTGTTGTGTGTGCGACTGTAAAGTGTGTTAAATGGCGTGTTCTCCTTGTTGCCGGTTGACACTGTAGATTATCTGCTGCTGCTGTCGTTGGTTCCGTCCTGGTTTAGTCCTGCGAGTTTGTTTCCTCCGAGTAGAAGCCGGCAATCGATGGGCTTCTCCTTTAAATTCAGCTCTGCTCGTATACGGAGGACGACGGATGGATCTAAACGTGGTCGTTCATGTGTTTGCATACTACTGTAGCTCCTCAAGTGTTTCCTGAATCCCAATGAGACCACAGGCAGCCCACTAAATAAACATCTTCCTGCACTGATGTCTGAAACGGTACATATTCTGCACATTTACAGCTTTATAACGTCATTTTGGGGTCTTCTAGATTCTGTGTGCTTGCTTTAATGTTCAAAAACACATTGTGTTCCTGCTGTTTTCAAAAAGTTTCAAGACTCTGCTTGTAAAAATCTAAAAACTTGACCTGGTTTAAACGTGTCCACCATCCCGGTTGAAGTAGCCTCTCAGTGCAGTGACGCTCTGCTCCCAGTGCTCCTGTAACACTCCATCAAAGTCCTGTTATTTTAACATGTTTAGTACCTTCGCTCATCAAATGATCAAAAATCTGAAGCATTTCCTGGTTCTGTCAGTCTGAATTTAACCGTCTGAACCCCAAAAGGCATTGAAAGGTATTTTGTCTATAAAGGCAATCTCTATAATGATGACATTTATCAGCATTTTCCACCAAAACAAGAAATTATGAGCTCTTAACCCAACTAACAAGCCAAAATTGTGGGCGTTTTCAGTTGAACTGCAGGCAGTGTTTCCACAGAAATAAAACTCAAACACAAATGCGACAGAAAAAAAACAAAACTGACGACAAGAGAGACTGAGAGGAAAGTCAAAGCTACTGGATCAATAAATAAATGCAGCTCGGCTCAGAAACAGCGAACAGAGGAGCAAGCTGGTGGTGATACATTCAGCATGCTGAAACATCTTTCTACAGATGATGAGCAGAGTAGAGAGAAAAAGTCTGGAGAAGCTGGAAACATGGAAATAGTTCAATATCTTTAGTATTCACCTGTATTTATGGTGGTGGTAGCTGTACTGTTTCTCCTCTAACAACCAAATCTCCCCTCAGGGAATAATAAAGTATTTTTATTCTACTCTATTTACAATATAACTAAGCAAAAACACAAAAAAGGAATAGTTGTAGACCCACAAACCAAAGAAAATGCAAATAAACTAGTTCAAATGAACAAAAAAATAGGTTAATTAGTACTAAATAACACCATTTAGAGTAAATAAAGTAGTACATTATTGTTTCTTTTTCCTCAAAACCAGTAAAAATGTGGTTCCACCATTAATAAATCATGTTGTGCTCATAGAGGAAGAAGTCTTACTAGTTCTTAAATAGTCGAAGATGAAACAGCGTCACACTGTTATTATTTTAGGTCTTTGAGGATGGAGCCTGTGTGAGCGAGTGATTCTCATTTTTCCTTTCGCTTTGTATATGAGTGTGTGTGTTACTGAGCTCTCCCCGTTGCCCTATCATGGTGAATTCCAAAGCCGTGGCCATGATGAATTAGTCTGAAACAAATTAGCGGTACTTACAGCTCAGACGGCTCCAGCATTGGGTTACAAATTAAAACAAAAGCAGCCGTATCTCCACATCAGCGCTAGTTCCCCATGAAATACAATACGCTCTGCCTCAGACTGAGAGGCTTCCTTCCTTCTGTCCTTCGCCTCTCGTCTCTGCAGGCAGCGTCCATCTTCTTCAGGTGTTTCAAGTCTTGAGTGGGAGCTGTGTGATCGCATCATTCAGACGCAGGAGCTACAAGTTTTCACCTTACAGAGGACGGCATTGACAACAATCACTTTATTTGTAGAGCATCTTTAAAAACCAGTGTGACAGAGTGATTTAGAAACAACAGAGACACATGCAGAAAACTATAAATAAGTAGAAAAAATTTAAATAATATTGTGCATAATGGAATTAAATTAAAAAACAACATGTCATAGCACAAAACCAAGCCAGAAAACAACAAACACAAGACACAAAATTACAACATCAGCACACAAACCAATAGAAACGACGTAGAAAATGACAAAAACCAGACATAAAGTGCCCACAGAGACAAGAAAAGACAGAAAAAACAGCGAAATGCCACAAAAATAAGAATAATGTAAATAAATAAAAATAATTAGTTGTATCACATTAGAAAAGGGGGCGGGGTTTAACCCTCTTAATCCCAAAATATGCTACCAAGTTACCAGGTCTTCTACTATTCAGCAGAATCACAAGCCGTAAAAACATAAAGAACCGTCAGGTTTTCAGCTTTCCAACAGTCCATGAACGCATCGTGTTTGATTCCATGCAAATAAATAGAAACCAATTTTGAGTTTAAAATCATGCTACTTCGTCAAAATCATTTTATCTTGTACATCACATTCAAAGAATTACAAAAAACAAACCAATTTATGCAGAAACAAGCAAATAATTCTAAGCATCTTAACCAAGAAGCCATGTGTTTAGGTTGAACTGCAGGCAGTGTTTCCAGAGAGTTCCTAAGGATCATATGCTGATTAAAAACACAAATTTAACCCTCTGAATGGGTTATAATCATGTGTGATGTGCAGTTATATTGGGGAAATTAACCAGATCTGAGCTTATAATGTGGATATTTCCGCAAAATTACTTCAATCTACGTATTACTGAGGAATTCAACCAAAAGCAGCCGTTTCTAGTAACCAGATTTGATTTGATTTTTTTAAATAAACATTTTGTACTGCTTTCTGACACAAGCATGAAGCCAGAGTTTCAGGTTGAACTGCAGGCAGTGTTTCCACAGAAAGACTGAGAGGAAAATCAAAGCTACTGGATGAATAAATAAATGCAGCATGGATCAGAAACAGTGAACAGAGGAGCAGGTTGTTGGAGATACATTCAGCATGGAGAAACATCTTTCTACAGATGGTGAGCAGAATAGAGAGGAAAATGCAAAATCTGTAGAGGTTGTAAAAATGAAAATGGTTAATTATCTATAATATGCTGAGACAAAAACTCCCAGAGAGACATGAAATGACAAATAAGAGACATGGAATGCTGCAACTGAGCCAGAAAACAACAAACACAGACACAAAATTACAAAATCAACACACAAAACAATAGAAACAATGGACAAAACTGCAAAAACGAGACACAAAATGCCCACAAAGATATGCAATTTGTGTACCTTTTTCTAAACGTCTTCTTGTTTTTTATTATTTATGGCATTAGAGCTTTCTTTTCTGCTTCCATAGAGGCAAAGGACTTTATATTGTTTTAAAGAAATGAACCTACAGTGCAGAAAAAAAGTGTCAGGAGTAAAAAGAAAACACCTTGGAGTTGAGAGGGTTAAAAGAAGATGTGATAGAGTTTAGGTGGTGGCCTCCAGTCTTAAATCTGACCCAGGAACAGCCTGGAGCTTCTCGTCTGAGGACCTGAGGCTGTGCTCAGGTTAATAAGAAGAGAGCAGCTCTGAAATATATTCTGGAGCTAAAATCAATCCTTAAACAAATTCCAGAGCAGGGAGGCTGAAGGTGGTGAGATGTGGTCGGTTCTCCTGGTTTTAGTTAAAAGTCTAACAGCTGGTAAAGACTTTAAAATACATGTTGAAATGGTTGGATCTTGAAAGCATTTCTTAGATGATAAAAGCAAGACTGGATGAGCGCTGATGTGAGACCAGAGAGCTAAACAAAATGCACAAAAAAGTAAAATACCTGCATGTTTTAGCTTTATTTCAAGGTGCAGGTTCTGTGGACTGATATCAAGAATCTCCTGTCAAACTCTTCACACTTGCCGTCCTTCATGTTGATAAACTTTAATGCTTCTTGTCTTTTTAAAAGAATATATTTCACTTGTGGTTTTGTTCATCAGCCTCCATTAACCTTCTGAACTCCAGCTAGTTTCTGGGCGTTTTGTTTGCTCCTGTCTCATTTTTCTTCACTGTGGGCTCATTTTTTACTGCAGTATAAAGTCCTGAACTTCTATGGAAACAGAACAACCACGACTAGAAGGAGAGAGGGTGAAGAAATGTCTTCTGTGCAGAAGGACACAGCTACAATGCCATAAATTCTAAAAAAAATCACCATTATTGGAACAAAAATGATGGCTTTACATGCTATAGCTATTTCACAACCTCTACAAACTGCATTTGAAAGATGTTTCTCCATGCTGAATGTATCGCCAACAACCTGCTCCTCTGTTCACTGTTTCTGAGCCATGCTGCATTAATTCTATGGATCCAGTTCACCTGAAAACTCCCAGAATTTTTGTCACCTGATTGTTGGTTACAGCTGAGTCAGTCATGGCTTTTCAGTTGTGTTGAGAAATGCAGAATTTTTTTGTTTTTTCCAGAATGTGGTTATTGAAAACGATTTATTTTTGGCAAATTTCTTAAACGTATGTGGTAAGTTCAAAATTGTTCTGTTTTTACAGTTTCTTGCTGATAAATGGTGTATTTTTGTTGTTTTTTTGCAAAAGAAAACCTGTTTTTCAATCTTGTCTGCAGGATTTATAGTCCGTTGGGTTAAATATCACCATGATTAATCATCATACTGGAATAACACGTCTTTTACTGATCTATATTTCTTTTATTCTGATCTTCCGTCTCCATAAATGTCCTCTCGTCTCTGTCTTGAATCTCCATATAGTTATAAAAGACAGTTTAAATCCCCACTGCAGTGATTATTCTGACAAAAACGCAGCTTTAAATGTAGATGGAATCCTAAATCTCAAGCTCCTGATTAGATTTCATAACGTCCTGTATGTTTTATTGAAGTGTTTAATTTAAAGCCACTGCATGTTAAACATTTGGTTCTGCCGAGGACTCTGTGTTCTCTAATGAAGAGCATTTAGAGAAGAAGTGAGCAGGACAGGAAGCAGCTTTTTTTCTTTTTTGTGGTCAGTTTATTACAGATGGAAAGAATGGAGGTCAGATACATGAGCAATGAGGATACTTATCAGTCTGCGTAATCCTTTTTTCGGCCAAATGCACCAAATGTGCCAGTTTGTATGAAACACACTTCTTGTTCAGGGCGGTTCTTCCTCCCAGAAAGCCAAATTTACACGCTCATCACCTTGTCTTCAAACGCAGCAGCACTGACAACACAAACAAATAATAACAGAATGTTTAATTGTAAGATTTTTATTGCCAGACAGTGAACTGTCTTTGTTTTTTGTGTAAAAAACATACTTTAACTTGGAATTTATACACATTGAAGTCCTGTAATGCAGCATTAATGCATGAAGCTGCCTTTAAGTGGGACAGATAAAAACACTTAATGAGCAGGAAGCAGCTGAGTGTCAACTTTGACCTTATCCAGTGTTCAGATGGTGAGCTGAGAGGATTGTCGGGTCCAGAACTGAGGAAATGCTTCCTCTTGGTGGACAAACAGCGGTACTGCATCAAACACTGAACAATCCAATACTGCATCAGTCAAATGTGGGGTTTTATTCTATATATTTACGGTGCTTTTTGTTGTATAGGTAGTGGATGTGCAACAATTATACAATTAGTTGTCAACTATTAAATTAATTTCTAGCTATTTTTGGTTATTTGATCAGTTTTCAAGACAAGAAAGTCTAAATTCTTTGATTCCGCCCTCTTATATGTGAATATTTTCTGATTTATTTCCTTCTTTATGGCTTGAATATCGTTGCATTGAGGGCAGAGATGCAAATTTTAAACAGTTTAATTGATCAATAATTGGTGACCCTGACAGTCAATAATGAATTTATTGTTAAAATGAATGAAGTACAGTGGGGTTTTTCCATATGTTGATGCAGCCATTTGTAAGGACAGATACTGAATGATTACTGTAAATGTTACAAATTTCAGAAGTGGATCAGGTAAACACCAAGTTTTTAGAGCTACAAATTGTATGCCAAATGGTAATGACTTCATCCGAGTAGCGTCTTCGGGATTGGTGGAATTAAAATCAGAGCAAAACATTTAAATTCAACAAATATTTCCTACATGGCCTATATGTTATGCATCCTCAGGAACATCATAAAGCTCAAACTGAGCTCATTTTCTGCCCAAGCACTGGTTGGAATCCATTAATAGCTATTGAGGTCTCTGTTATGGTGCACCTTTGCCAGTTGAAACCGCCACAACGCTCTTGACCACTCATCCATCAACATCAGTTGAAATTCAAACACCTGCATCCTACATAGTCAGTCTACTTACAGTGAGACTGTTGAACCGTGTCAGTAAATATTCCTCATGTGTGTTGAACACAGTAGGCAGACACAGCACAGGATATCTGGAGAATTTAGAGCGTCCCACTGTGTCTGGACCCTTAGTTTTGCTTTGTTGTTCTACTGAATGATCTGGCTGCACCTCAGTATTAACTCTGCTATAGGAGAAAAAGACACAGCACAAGATATCTGGAGAATTTAGAACTTCTTGGTGTTTCTGGACTCCATTAGTTTTACTTTGCCAGCCCATTCTGTAGAGCACAATGATATGGTTGCACCACGGCATCATTTTATGATCAAAGAAAAAACACGGCACGAGATATCTGGAGAATTTAGAGCTTCCCACTGTGTCTGGACTCTTAGTTTTGCTTTGTTGTTCTACTGAATGATCTGGCTGTACCTCAGTATTAACTCTGCTATAGGAGAAAAAACACGGCACGAGATATCTGGAGAATTTAGAACTTCTTAGTGTGTCTGAACTCTGTTAACTTTGATTTGTTGTTGTACATAATCGGCTGGTTGCACCTCAGTATCATTCAGCTATAGGAGGAAAAGTATGACATGGGATTTCTGGAGAATTTAGAACTTCCCATGTGTTTGTGCTCCTTCAATGAAAAGCATGTACAAATAAAAAGCATCTACTTCAATCACAATTCTCTTAAAGATGAATTTTTAATGTGTGGATGACTGAGAATCTCCGTGTGATGCCAAACATTTGTTCTGAGCACCGCTTGTTTTCGTGGAACCTCGCGGATTTGGGCGGATGATGAATTTTTCTTGACCTGGACCTTTCCAAGCAATCAGAATGTGTGTTTGTATGGAGACATGGGATCAGTCTATATCCTGGGAGTGACTGTCAGCAGGAATGCTCGTATGAACAAAGACGGGATTGTACTGAGGACAGACAGGTGTGTGTTGTATGAGGCTGACACACACATTGTGTGTGTGTGTGTGTGTGTGTGTGTGTGTGTGTGTGTGTGTGTGTGTGTGTGTGTGTGTGTGTGTGTGTGTGTGTGTGTGTGTGTGTGTGTGTGTGTGTGTGTGTGTGTGTGTGTGCGTGTGCTTCCAGCCTCATACCTCCAGACTCTGCATGTTGACTCTCTGGTCTTTGTCCACTGTATCCAGCATGGATCTTATTATAGCCGTCCAGTGAATAGCCGCCTGTCGACCTCATCAGATCTTCTTTCTCCTCTTTTTTCTCTCTCTCTCTCTCCTCAGGTCTCTCTTCTTCTTTTTATCCCTCCTCTCTCCTCTCCTTTATTTTCCCAGCCTCTTTGTTTGTCCAGTTCTTCCCCTCATTTCCTTCATTTCCTCCCGCCGCCGGCCTTTTCATAAACGCCTGTTTACCGCCGGCCTGGAGCTGGACGCTGACGTCTGACTGACTCTGTGTTACCAATTGACAGCAATTAATTATCTGCTGGTATGAGAACTGTAATGCAGGAAGGTTAAAGAAGAACGCTTGACATAGACAAAGGTTTTGGGATGTTCTGGAGGTTACAGCAGCATTAAATTAATATGAACCTGTGGAGTCTGCATCATCACATTTTAATCTTATTTTATTTGTCAGATAGAATATAATAGGATGTTTTGTTTTAGGTCAAGTGTTGAATTAAGGCACAAGTAGGTTTTAAATGGCTGATTTTATACTTTATTTATCTGCTACATCCATCGTTTGTGGATCTATTATCATGAGGTGGAAAATAATTAATTACAAAATTGTTATACTGTCCAGTGGATTATACACATCTGTATGAGAATGCAATCTCTGCTTCAGTATATACTGCAAACAGTTTCATTTTTTTGTCACATCTTTTATTTTATTTATTTTTTTGCTCGTTCTTTAATGTGACTTTATCACATTTTATTTTATTATTTTTGTGATACATTTTATTCTGTTTCTGTCTTTTTAGTCTATTTTATGAATTTGTAAGTCAAATCTTTATTATTATTATTATTATTATTATTATTATTATTATTATTATTATTATTATGTTGTTGTTTTTAGTCTTTGTCTTTAAATTTACTTTTATCACAGCTTAAAAAAAACAATTAAAAAAAAACATAATATTCTATTTCTGGTTTGTAACTTTTCAAGCTTTTAAATTATTTTTTAATTTATTTTTTATAGTTGTTATGATTTATCCTTTAATCTTTAATCTGATTTTATCTAGTTTTTAGTAATTTTTTATTTTAATGAGGAACTTTATTGTATTTCTGTCTTTTTAATCTGTTTTATGAGGTTTTTATGTAAATTTTTTAAATATTTTAGGCTTTTTCTTTAAATGTAATTTTATTACATTTTCAATATATATATATTTCATTCTATTTCTGTTAAGTTCTATGAAGTGTTAAGTCATTTTTAAAAATTATTTGATTGTTTTTACGCTTTGTCTTTAAATTTAATTGTATCACATTTTAAATATTAAGCTTTTTACAAAAGATATATTATCTTCATTGTGTTTCTGGCTTTGCAACCTATTTTATCAATTTTTAAAATCTTTTTTCATGTATTTTTATTATTTTTAGGCTTTATTTTGTAATCCGACTTTATCTAGTTTTTGGTATTTTATTTTTATGTTCAGTTTTATTCCATTTCATTCTGTCTCTTGCTTTTGAGTCCGTTATACAAAGTTTTTCTGTCTAGTTTTTATTATTTTACAGTTGTTTCGCGCTGTCCTATGATGCACTGTTGTCAGATTCTGTTCTATTTTCAAATCTGAATTTAGTAGAAAAACATGCTTCCACAATGTATTTTGCATTCCGCCTTTACTGGTCGCCGACATTTACCAACAAAACCGAACATCTAAATCCCGTAACTGAAACCTGAATGAATATCTGCATATTCAGGACCAGCTCTACTGATAATGACAATAACTGTCAGTTCTCCTGCGGTGGAATTATTTAAATAAACATGAACAAACAAGCGTCCTTGTTTGTGTTGCAGACGTCCAGGTTGACTGTGGTCTGTGAAGATCCAGACTGTTGGATCAGTCGCCTCCCGCTGACCTCCGACTCCTCAGCAGCAAACTGCAGCGTCTACAGCCAGGGTGAGTTTAGCCTAAAGCATCACATCCAGCTGGTACTGATCCAAGCATCATGTTCAGAACTTCTCAGTATGTGTTGTAGTGATCTGGAAGTCCATGAGTTTGTCTCTGAGCAGCTCCAGCACAGATTTAGAGTTGTTGCCGTCGCTGTGTTTCCAGGTGAGGAGTTGTTCTGTAAGGTGAGCAGAGAGCTGGCAGCTGGTGAAAGACTCGTAGCCTCCCTGTCGCCTCCTCCGGCCTCCTCCTCCTCCTCCTCCTCCTCCAGACTGTCTCCTCCTCTCAGCCTGGTGGCCCAGAAGCAGCCGTCGGTGAAGGAGGAGGCTCTTTACCCGGCGGCGCTGAGGTCCGACATCCAGCTGCTCCCTCAGCAGGCCGGCATGGCGGCCATCCTGGCTACAGCCGTCGTCAACAGTGAGTCACGTGGTTTTAAAGCAGGAAAAGAAGCTTTTCATGGGTTTTAATGCTGCACCATGAATGAAAACATATCAGCTAGAACCAATAAATATAGTCAATAACTGTGATTGATATTCTGGCCATAATCACACAGGTCTAATAGGTTATCAGTTAGAATTGGATCGACAGGGGATTGATTTGAAATAAGTTTTTACACGTTTTCCACAGATGATATTGTAGAGTTTTAACATTAGTTTGGTACATTTCCACAATAAAAATATGTTAGGGTGTAAAGCTTAATATTTAGATTATATATTATGTACATTTTCATAATTAATACTGTTGTAGGGTCTTAAATGTATATAATGAATAATATTGTAGGGTCTAAAGCTTAATATTTAAATTAACCAGGTAAATTAACAGAAATAATATTGTAGGGTCTTACTTTCAAATTAAAATTAACCTGATAATTTTGCATAATTAACAATACTGTAGAGTCTGAATCTTAATATGTAGAATATTCATGTCCATTTTTAGCATAAATACTATTGTAGGGTCTTAAATTTGTATAATAAATAATGTTGTAGGGTCTGAAGCTTAACATTTGAATTACTCGGGTAAATTTCCATAAATAATATTGTAGGGTCGTATTTAATTTTTTTAAACTAATCAAGTAAATTTGCATAATAAACAATAAATGTGGATATTGTAGGATCATGACCTCAGTATTTAAGTCAGACGTACATTTGTATCATAAGCATTATAGTGGGGTCTTCAAGTCATTATTTAAATTAGTCAGGTAAATTTACATGTTTTTTTATCGCTAGAATACACTGCATTTCTGTTGTTTTAAATGTGCTGTATAAATAACATTGATGTGGCTCAAATTAAATAATATATGGTTTAAAGTTGTATCAAAGAAACCTAAAAACACCAACAGTTTAGTAGAAATGCAAATAATTTCAAAAATCCTTTAATAAAATGGATTTAAAAACGTACCAAAATGAGATAAATATAATAACCCCTCTAATCTTGATTGGTTTGAATATTAATTTGTTAAACCAATTTAAAGTATTACAGGTGTAATGCTGCCTCTGTCCACATGATGGCGCTGTAGCTCTGTAACAGCAGCAGAGGAGTTTCTGACGCTCCCTAAAGCCAGTGGTGGATTTTAACCGAGTACAGTTACTAAAATGCTGCACTTTCTTGAGTTTTTCCATTTCGTGCAGCGTTCTACTTCCACTGCACCACGTCTCACTCAGATATTCTGCTCGACCTTTCCAGTAAACACCGTGTATCATCAATTTAGTTGATTTTAAAAGTTAATTTTTAAAGATTAAGCCTGAGAACGTTCTCCTGCTTTAACTGGATTAACTGTAAAATGTCACAAAGCTGATTTTTATGAGAAAGCTGACTTTTAAAAATTAGAAACAGCATATAAAATAGTTAAAATCAGCTGAACCTGGAAGTAAAATGAGCCCAAAAACATCTTAGACAACAATAAAACACCGACATGGAGCATTTTACTGCACGATATGTACTTCTTTGATATTTTATGACACTTAAATGTTGTTACAGTACAGTATTTTCACAGTACTTTTAAGCATTTTTATTATGCGACCTTACTAACACGGCGTCCTGAATGATTCCACGTTCCTACATGTGATGCGCTGCAGTGAAATGACTCTGATGATGAGACGCTAACGCTAATTATCGTCCCCGTAACCTTCGTGCCCCGTTGCCGTGGATACTCACAGCAAGGGAATGTGTGTTTCTATGTTTGTGAGGACCGATTTCAGTTTTATCCGTTAGGAATTCAAGACATTTTGGCCGACTGTGGTTCTAAAAGTTAGACGTCTTAACCTTTAGTGGCCATAATAGCTCTCTTGGGCTGTTAGAGAGGCAAAATAACTTCATTAAAATATTTTACATAGATATAAATAGATGTTATAGCTCTATTCTCAGGCATTTTTGCTTTTCTCCTCACAGTGACAGGGCGTGGGAGAGAATATGCGCCCATTTATTGGATATTTTAACCACTTATCCGTCAAATTACCAAAGAAAAAAGGTGTATTCTTAGAATAAGGGTTAAATAAAGGTAAAGTCTCTTAAATAAGACCCATTAGCAGTTAAAACTGGTCCTCCTCAGATGTTACCGCACAATACTGGTTCAAATCCACACTGCGTGTCGTTTCCCTCCCAAAATAGAGGCAAAAATATCTGAAAATGAATCTTTAAAAAACACAGACGTCATAGAATAGGGCTGGGCAACATAGCCGAAAAGAAATGTCATGTAAAATGTCTAATTTCAGTCAATACTGATAGTTATCGAAACAAAACACCAGAACAAAAAGGGTTTCATTTCAATTTTTGTTTGTGCAATAATCTGACTCCAGGGCACTTTAGGTACTTTGTTCTTTCAGTTCTATTTCTTTTATATTTTATTCTAGTTTTTAAATTCTTTATCCCAGTCTTGTAACTTTTTTAGGACACCCACGGTAGGATTGCACCTTCAGTTCCGTTGTACAATGACAATAAAGACTTTATGTTCTAGTCACCTCTTCTGTAGTAAACCCTCCTGTTGCCTCATTTATGGGCACCAAAAAAATATTGTTTCTTTGTCTGAAAAATATCCAAAAATTCAGCAAAAAAATTCCCCAAATTTCTGAAAATTTGCAGGAAGAAATTTCCAATAATTCCTTAAAAGTTTTATTTCAAAAAATCCCCCAAATTTAGCAAGAAATATATAAACATTTTCAAAAAATTAGTAAAAATCTTCCAAAAAAATCCTAAAAATATCTACAGTGATTACATATATATCAGTAAAACTTCTAATATTTTCTTTAAGAACATTCACATGGATTTTGGTTGATTTTTATGTGAATGTTCTTAAGAAACATTTTTAACATTTCTTTTTTTCCTTTAAAACTTTAAACTGGGTCAATTTTGACCCACAGGACAACACAAGAGTTGAACAGGTTCTAACTTTAATGGCAACACAACACTGAAAAACATGCAAAGAACTAAATTTACACTGAAAAATGAAAAATAAATAAGGATTCAAAAAAAAAAGAATCTAGTCTTGAAACATATTAAATTTTTAAAAAGTAAGGTAGAGGTTAAAGTTCAAACTGGACCTGGACCAGTCACCTGAACCAACCTGGTTGTAGGACAAACATCCCGTCATCCCTCTTCCTACTGCGATTAATGACGTGTCGGTTGCTGCTGTTGTTTCATGGTCCAGACCAATCATCCACACACTTGTTGAACGGCTCTGTAATTACCCCGCAATTATTTTCATCAAGTTGTTCCCCCCCACACTGCTTTGTTGTGTCTCTGTTTAATTAGCTAACTCTTTGTCTTTCCGGCCCTCAGAGGACATCTTCCCTTGTAAGGATTGTGGGATCTGGTACCGCAGCGAGAGGAACCTTCAGGCCCACCTCATGTATTACTGCGCCAGCCGCCAGAAGCAGCCGGCCGCCGCCTCGTCCCCCCCACAGGACAAACCGAAGGAGTCCTACCCCAACGAACGCATCTGCCCCTTCCCACAGTGCAACAAGAGCTGCCCCAGCGCCAGTTCACTGGAGATCCACATGAGAACACACAGCGGTGAGTGAAATATTCATTCATTCATAACATCATGACCACCTGCCTGATATTATGTTGGTCCCCTTAAGTCGTCCAAAATGCTTTGAACCATTGGGTCTGGACCAGAGGACCTCCTCAGGGTGTCCTATGGGGCCTGGACCAGGACGTTGGCAGTGGATCCTTTGGGTCCTCTGGGAATCAAACTTGTTCCACTGCATCCTATTGATGTTTAATCAGAGTGGGGTCTAGGAAGTCTGAAGGTCAAATCAACATCTTGGACAACTGTCATGTTCCCCAAGATGTTCCTGATTGTTTTATCTTTGTGTGATGTGCTGGGGTGTATTTTCCTGCAGTGAGTGAAATATTCATTCATATATACACTGATCAGACATGACATTATGACCACCTGTCAAATATTGTGTTGGTCCCCTTATGTGGTCCAAAATGCTCTGAACCATTGATGCTGGACCTGAGGATGTATCAGGGTGTCCTATGGTGGTCTGGACCAGAGGACGTGTCAGGGTGTCCTATGGCGTCTGGACCAGAGGACGTGTCGGGGTGTCCTATGGCGTCTGGACCAGAGGACGTGTCGGGGTGTCCTATGGGGTCTGAACCAGAGGACGTGTCAGGGTGTCCTATGGTGTCTGGACCAGAGGACCTCAGGGTCTGGACCAGGACGTTGACAGTGGATCCTTTGGGTGCTCTGGGTTGGTGCAGTGGGGCCTCTGGGAATCAAACTGGTTCCACTGCATCCCGTTCATGTTTGGGGTCTAGTAAGTCTGGAGGTCAAATCAACATCTTGGGCAGTTGTCATGTTCCCCAAGATGATCCTGATTGTTTTATCTTTTTGCGATGTGGTGGACATTGTGACAGTGACATTTGGGATACCATATGCATGAAGGAGTGTGTTTGTTCTGGGACAATGTTTATTTGTCTAAGTGTCATCAACACGGACGCCAGAATCCAAGGTTATCCAGCAGAACAACACATAGTACCAATATGATTGATGTTATTCACTTCACCTCTCAGTGGTTTTAATGTTGTGGCTGATTGATGTACATTTACAGTAAACAGGAGCAGCACATTGAGGCCTAATTTTCTAATAATTTTAACGAATTCCTGGAGGAAATTCAAGCGTGTCTGGTGAATGCTGCTTCAGACTCTAGAGATGGTACAGAAGGAACTCCACTTTTTGTTGAGGAAAAGATGACAAAAACATAATTTTTAGCTGTCATTTTGGTGTTTTTATTGGAACTTGAGTTGCTAGCCTGAGAATATTTAGCGCGTTTCCACACCCAAGCATGAAGGAAGATATTCAGTTGAAAAATTGAAAGGCTGAGGAGAAAGTCCATCTGACTCGACACTGACTTTCCTGTCAATTAAGGTTTAAAACAGAAAATATGAAAGCTCATTTGATTTTAACATTGCTAGAAAGAAAAGACTTGTGGCTCGACTTTAATGACGATCTTGTACCCATGGAGATGATAATAACCAGTCCTCTGCTGGATGAACTCACCGTTTATCCCTCTTCGTCCTTCCACAGGTGAGCGTCCGTTTGTCTGCCTCATCTGTCTGTCGGCCTTCACCACCAAAGCCAACTGTGAGCGCCACCTTAAGGTTCACACCGACACGCTGAGCGGTGTTTGTCACGGCTGTGGCTTCATCTCCACCACCAGGGACATCCTCTACAGCCACCTGGTCACCAGCCACATGGTCTGTCAGCCCGGATCTCGCAGTGAGGTCTACTCTCCGGGACCAGGACTCCCCAAGCTGCCGCTGTCCACCGGTGAGTCGAACCATCAAGGCTTTTTCTGATTCTGTTCATCAGTTCTAGTTCTTAGCGATTCTTTGAGGGGCGAGCGATTTCGGGCACTCAACCCTAAGCAGAAAATCAGAACTAGATAAAGTAACTGATGCGCCTGTGGTCTCTTTTCTGGTTTGTTTTCTCATGTTTTGGCGACTTCGTTGTACTGAGAACAAAGTCCAGTCCATCCCAGCTGAGTAACTGAGAATAATGCAGATTCAAGCGATGGAAGGAAATGCAGTGCAAATAGACAGCGATAAACTGACAGGAGGCAGAATTAAAAAGTACGTTTTCTTAATGCTTCCTTTGGAATCCACCCTGAATTGGACCCAGTTCTCTTGATCCCAGACCTTACGCATCACTGTGAATTCATGCGTTAGGGTTCAGGACAGTTAATCAAGTCAAGACTGCCATTTTCACAAGTTGAAATCTTTATGTTTTCAGGCCATTAAATCGCTGTCATGTTTGCAGATTATTCCCATACAGAGGGGCCAATAGGGACCTCCTCCACCTTCCAGTCAACCAGAAGACATGTTATCATCCATTCCAATTATTGATAAATCAAAAGTAACACTGACAACGCTGCATGAAGTAGAGCTTTGTAAACCAAAGGGTGTATTTTATCCCAACCACAAACCTCCTCTAAACCTAAACAAGTTGTTTTGGTGCCTAAACTTAACCAAAACCACCTGACAAGCTAAGTATAAAGTAGAAGTGAAATACTTGATAATGTCCCAAGACAGGACTTGATATAAAGTCTCCTGGGTGAAAGTCCATTGGCTTAGACCTCCCCAAATACCGACATTTATTGTTCTTTGTAAGTGCAAAAACAGAGTTCTACCACCATTAAATAAAGCAATATAAAGATTAATTAAACAAGGTGAGCGACTAGAAGGTGGAGGAGGTCCCTACCAGTCCAATTGTATGGAAATAATCCAAAATGATAACAACCATTTAATGGGGTGACAGCATCCAAAAAGGGTGACTGGACAACACATAACTCTGAATTCAAATGTAAGCCAGTGTTATATTTCACTAATATTGTCTCTCCTCTTCAGGTCTGAGTCCAGGAGACTCTGGTGTGGTGCTCAAGTGTCAGGTCTGTGGCCACAACTCGGATTCCCCGGCACAGCTTCAGCAGCATGTACGAACCCACCTGGAGGTCAGAGTCCCGGCCGAACGGAGCCCCACTCCTCGCCAAAGCACCCCATCATCGGTGGACCACCCCCAGCCATCACCCCAGGAGAAGGAGCCCCTGGCCTGTGTCCCCAAACCAGACTCATCCAGTCCTGGTGCAAACGGTGGCTCAGCAACCCCTCGAGGCTACAGTCCTTCTGACATACAAAGCTTGGACCTGAAGATCAAAGAGGAGCCTAATTCAGACTCAGACGCAGAGGAGGAGCAAATGGAGATTAAGGAGGCTGGAGATGAGGAGGAGGGGGAGGTTGGGGGAGAGGAAGGGGATCTAGAAGCAAGGAGGAAGACAAAAGAGGAGCAAATTGCCACCACCTCCTGCCAAACATCTCCAAAGAGTCCAGCCACCACAGCTGTGAAGGCAGAACCGACGAGTCCCACCCCTGGTTCGAGCCCTGCTCATGTGGGAGGAACCGGTTCAGTCGTTCCAGGAGGAGCAATGTTCTTGCCTCAGTACATGTTTAACCCCGAGGCAGCCATCTTGCCCCAGGCTTCAGAGATCCTGGCTAAAATGTCAGAGATGGTCCACAGCCGACTGAAGCAGGGCCAGACGGTTGCTCAGAACAACCCTGCAGCCTTCTTCCCCTCCGGGCCGACTGCACCGACTGCCACCGCCACTCCGCCTCAAAAAGGAGCTACCTGCTTTGAGTGTGACATCACCTTCAACAACATCAACAACTTCTATGCACATAAGAGGCTGTACTGCTCCAGCAGACACCAAGGAGAAGGTGCAGCCTCAGCTTCAGGCTCAACAAGAGATGCAGTCCCAGCCACGGTGCCTTCCGGAGTGGCGCATGGCTCATCCACATCCCCTCAGGCTGGAGCTTCAAGTAGAGCCGCCTCCGCCTCTCCAACCGACTCTGAACCTCCTGCAGGGAGCGGAGCAGCAGAACCCAGGAGGGTGGTGGAGGTGAAGACAGAAACCCCAGTGGGCAGAGATGGAATATCATCCTCCTCTGAAGGGGAAGGTGGAGGTGGAAGTGTGGGAGGAGGCGGTGGAGGAGGAAGAGCAAGTGAAGGCAGCCAGAGCCCTGCAAGTGGTTCTGCAGAGGACCTTGAAGATGATCCCAACAGAACCTTCTGCGAGGCCTGCAACATCCGCTTCAGCCGTCATGAGAACTACACTGTTCACAAACGATTCTACTGTGCGTCACGCCATGACCCGTCCAACCACAGAGCTGTCCACATGGCCAAGACGAGCAACACAGCAGCCTTCCTGCCTCAGCCCATCCGCACACGCAAGAGGAAGAAGATGTATGAGATCCACATGGCCAGAACCGAAGCCTTAGCCAACGCTGCCGCTGCAGCTGCTGCCGCCGCTGCCACCGCCTCAGCACCATCTCCCTCTGTTCTGGGTTTGGCAGTGAAGCAGGAAGTTTCTCCTGGTGGTGCCGGTAGTTCCAGCCCCGAAGGAGATGGTCCGATCGACCTGAGCAAGAGGCCCCGTCTGAGGGAAGTCCCACGGCACGGTGGTGGCAGCAGCAGTCATCTCCCAGCTCTGCCTCTCACCGACTACCACAAGTGCACCGCCTGCAGCATCAGCTTCAACAGCATCGAGAACTACCTGGCTCATAAAACCTACTACTGCCCCGCCACCACCCTCCAGCCCCACACCCTGGAGCAGCTGCACAGGCTCAAGAGATCAGCCTCTACCTCCCCCAAAACCAGGCCTCAGCAGGAGCGGCCGGATCTCCTGCACCCTGTGGAGGCTAAAGTTCTACCCGCCGAATGGGTCGCCCAAACTCAAGGGACGTCATCCAGTCCTCACCCCTCTGCCTTACCCGCCTCCGATGCTACATCTCCCTCGCATACGACCACCGTGCTCGCTGCCACTCCGGCAGCTGGAGCTAAGGGTTCAGGATCGACTCAGATGGTCTGCCCATACTGTCCCAACAGGCTCGTCACTTGTGACCTGATGGAGCACTTCAAGACCACCCACGGCCTGGTCGTCACCATTCAGCCGCCCCAGGAGACCCTCCCCCAGCCAGGCAGCGCAGTCAGCCGCAGCCCCAGCCTGAGTCCGAGGGACGGAGCTGCTGCAACCACCTCCACCATCCCGACCAGCCAGGCCAGGCTCGTCTCCCGAGTCCACCGAGACAGCATCAACGGTCAGGCCAGGAGCGGCACAACCTCCCCCGTCTCCCCCCTGGTGAACGGCAGCCCCTCAGCCGGGGGAGGATCACCTTCAGCCGGCTCTCCTCTGCCGGTGTCTCCCCCCAGGGCTCCCTCTCTGACTATGTCACCTGTGCCTGAGGTCCTGAGGGTGAAGATGGAGCCGTCCCCCCTTCCAGACAAGTCCACCCCAACCCCGACCTCCCCTCCCGCCCCCCAGCCCGCCCCCAAAACCCCGGTGATCTCCCCGGTCCAGAACGGTAACTCTCGCTTCTGTCGGCTGTGCAACATCAAGTTCAGCAGCCTCTCCACGTTCATAGCTCACAAGAAATACTACTGCTCCTCCCACAGTGCCGAACACGTCAAGTGAGCTTCCTCCTTCCCTTCCTTCGTCTTTCTGAGTGGAAGTTTTCCTTCACTAAAGTTCCAAGAAGCTCAGATGGTCCTCCGAAAACAACGCTCGGCTGGCGTCACCCTGAATGACAGTGAATGACTGTTACTCACCTGGCAGGGCCTGATACCCTGCAGCAGAATTAGCAGGTGGTGTTACTCACATACAGTAACTGATGCTCCTCCTATGGGTCAACGTTTGTAGTACACTAAGAGCTGATGCTACCTGCACACGCTGATGTGCCCTCGTCCCGTAGATCACTCTGTCTTCGTACGCCGGTCCCTGATCCTACATGAACCACTCCCAGGCCTCATTAAGGGACGTTAAAAACATCTAAGTCGACACCTTCCCTCCCGCCCCCCTGTTGAACTGAGTATATAACGGCAGTAATTAGATTCTGACTGACGATGCTGATTTTCCCGCGCTCTCGATGTTTCAGACCTAAAACGGAGGAAATCTCTGGTGTGGAAAAAGACTTGATCATTGTTAATGTTTTTATTATCTGTGCATAGTGTATGATGTCTGAAAAAAAGAATTCTATAATGCTTTTTGGTTTCAACACTGGCTCTGTTTTTGCTTACTAGAGAAGCTGGAGCGTTTTTAGCTTGAAAAAAAAAACCAACAACACGTGGCATCACAATGTTACTAATTACTGAAGGATAATATTTCAAAACGGACTCTTTTTTTCTTTTCTTTCATACACACAAAATTTTTATTTTCTCTTTAAAACACGAGGGAGAAAAAAAATGTGAAATATTTATCTTTAGTCCTCACTGATTTCATGTCAACAGAAAACTACCTACCTAGTGTCCGAGAGTATTTGTATTTTTTATTTGTATATTTTTCATACTGTTGGAAGGAACTGTTTGGATCTGGGTGTGTTGAAGTGAATTTTCTAAGTGTAGATATGTAATATCTTCTCATAGTAATCACTGGGCTCACACTGAACTTTATCACGTTGGCATTTTGTGTTCTGGGCTTTAATTGATGACCTGAAAACCAGCTTTGTTTTGATTTGCAACAGGTTACACAGAATCCGTCTTCTGTTAGCAGCGGCTTCACCTCATAAGGACACAGCTTTGTTTGTCGCAGACTGATGCTAAGGGATGTTTTTTAATGATTGTGCTTCTATCCGGCTATGAAGGCAAAGCAACAAACAGTCACATGTTGTTAGAAGACCTCACACAGCACAGTAAGCACACATCTAATCATTTCTGGTGGCTGTTGTGTGTTTGATTCGCGCACACATGCAGTTTACGCCACATGTTCCCAAGCTGCTGCTGCTATACAGTGTTAGCTACGACTGTGAAACGCTTTTTTCTTTTACAAAATTGATGCAAATGCACTGTCTTGTGTTTTTTTAAAGGCTTGGAATTAAAGCTGCCAGTAGTTAAAACTGCACCCGCATGTTGGGTTTAACACAAATTCAATTAAATTCTCAGGATTTTATCAACACGAGCTCCTAAAAATAGAATTCGTACCTTCGTGAGACACTAAAACTCTGAGCTGGAGGTCTTTATAGTTGTAAAATGTGGGACCTGTCCAAAACCGAGATCCAGTTTCACAAGGACCTGATCCAAAATGGAGCCTCTAAAGGTGGATTCATGGTTGGTGTCCATGTAAGCCAAGTTAAGGGTTATCAGAGATGATGCTAGCTCAGATGAAATGCTAATTATATGCATTTAGAATCACAGCTACTGCTCAAGGACCACCACTGATGCTCTGCGACGTCAATCCAGTATTTTTATCTCTCAAATTCACTCCACTGTAACGTCTATCTTTACCGTGATAGAGGCTAAAAGACCAACAACAGCACAAACACCAACAACAGCAGCTACGTTTCTAGTGTTTTTGACAAATGTTGCCCCCCTAGTGGTAGCCGACAGCTTTGCAACGTACGACTGCAAAGCTCTACGTAGCACCAACACAGTCAGAAACATGATGCACCATCCATTAATAAGTGGGAAACAGCAGTAATATAACAATAACCAGAGTTTCCACCTACCTGTTGGACGTCTTTGCCAACCAGTTTACATCCATGTCTGTCCAAACTCATATTGGGAACCCAACATTTAATTCAAAATCTGACATTTCTACTTCTGTTCCTGAGTTATAGTGTAGAATACCAGCCCGTAAAGTGTTTGAAAAAGCGTCGCAGATTCAAGTCGTTGAGTCTCAATGAATTTTGCAAGAACGAGACGTATGGACAGACAACCAACAAACATGCAACGGTGCTCAAAGTACAACAAAAATATTTAGTTTTTCTGCTTCAAAAACTAGTTTATCAACAAAAATTCTAATTGAAAACTGTAAAGTCAGGATGACACCGCATCAGACACCATGGATGCATAGCTGTTTTAAATTCTACCACGTAAATCTACGACTTCTGTCCATGCACACCATCATATTGGCAGCGTAGTTGCCATGCAGGTACAAATTTTGAGCTACAAATGGACTCGAATGCTGAAATACTGGACGCTCGCAGATGTTGAAAGTGTAACTGGTCAAACACTGCAGATTATCAGATTTTAGCTGGTTCGATTGAAATACAGGCTCCGTTTAGGGAAAGTTTTTGTACTTTTAAGTACTTCAGTGCTACTCTGCCTTCAAGAAAACCTGAGATTATGTAAAATAGCTTCTTCGCAAGTGTGAACATTAATTATCAAAGACGACTTTTAGCATCACTTTGCCCCCATTTCATGTTACTACATGCAAACATGGAGGATTTTAAACTTTATTTGTGATTTCTGCGTCGCTCATCTTACTACTGTTTACAACCGTTGCTGGTCCATGTGTCTCCGTTCTTAAAAGAGGAGAAGAAGAAGAAGAAGAACCTGTCAAATAGTCACAAATTGAGGAACTGAAACATCCATTAGACTTCCCCCTTTTCATTGCACTGTGTTGTATAAAAATGTGCTGAATGTTTTAGTTTTAGCTCCTTTTTTTTCATGTATTTATGTTGTGCGGCACTTTTTCTCGTCCAAAAACACGTCATCGCTCGACCTTGAAGGACTTTCGCATAAAACTTCTTTTTTTTGTTGTTGTAAACATGTTTTGTTATTGATTCCTTTGACATCTTTAATGCAGAAAAATCACAACGAATGTCAACACTTTATATTTCCATATTTTTAATTTCAGTTCCACTACACTCTTGTCCAAACTATGCATGGGAAATAAAAAAAAAGTTCTGAGAGACACTGATGAGAAGTGCAACTCTGATTCTTTCAAAGTTTTATTTCTGGTGATGTTAAACCTTTAAAATGGCTTCTCGGGTAAGACGCTTTTCCATTCATATATATATACACTTAAAGGAACTTTCTGGAAACACAATACCACCCAGTTTTGACGTTTTGCACTTGTATCCATTTCCAAAGGCCAATAGCTATGGATTTGGCCTCTGTTGGAGCCATTGAATCATTTCAATCTGTTGGAAACTGTTCTGTCTGTGTTCTCACGAAATTTAATGGCTGTGGGAGTTTTATTTATGGAGATATTTATGTTTCTTGAGGAAACATGCTAAAATTCCCAATGAAATGAAAATGCTAAAATTGGAACCTTGTCTTGTCATATTCTGTCAGATTCTACTGATGTTAAAGCCTCAAAAGTTGGTGAAATGTTGGCCAAAGACTGTATTTTAATAGAAAACGTGGATACATCCATATGTAAGTGCGATTCTTTCTCGTGGCTTTTCAGTGTTTTCGTCCTCGTTTGGCTCTCGTCGTGAACCTGAGTGGGAGGCCTTGACTCGTGTTTGATTCACTGTTTGTGTGGATTCACTCATAAATCGCGGCCTTTCACAAGAAAACTTTCCAGTGTGTGGATTCTGTTTAATGTGGCTCTTGAAGAAAAGGCTGAATGAATCATCGGCATTTATGATATGAGTAACGGCACCAGTGTGGAGAAAAGCTTTCTATGCTCATTCAGACCTCCAAGGCTGCTGCAATCAATGATAGAGAGCAGCAACAGAAGAAAAAAAACTTCCAGCGTAGGTTAATTGATGCACATTTACCTTCTCATCCTGTGATTAACCCTTCAAATTCAAATTATGGGATGTGAATTAACCTCTACTAATTGCACTGAGCTGCTCTGAGTGCAGTTTCAGTCCACACTCAACAAGTCGGCTCAGCACCATAATTGTTGCCATGAGACTGCAGCAATTCATCAGTTAGTTGCACTAATTGCACAAAAAAAGTTCATCCTCTTTTGATTAAATACATGTGCGATAGCCAGAGGTCATTAAGTGTCACAGAAGTCTTTGTCATGGTGCTCCTTTAGTAGCTAAACTCCCACAATGCTATCTGCTCACCAACATGAGATTCCTGTAGTCAGTATGATTTTTTGCCACATGAGACAGCAACAACTAGTCAACTAGTTGTGAACTACTGGTATCAGCAAGAACCTAAACCTGATTATTTAAATCTGCTGTCTTATGTGTTGTAGAATTGAATAATTCAGTAAATATGTGCAACATTTTCAATCATTAATTGACTGAAGCACCATTTTTATTGGTTATACATTGACATTGTTGGTTGCAGATGAAATTTTGATGCACAAAAAAAGTTTGATTCTAACTTGATTTAATACAAATACGTTGGCTGGAGGTCATTAAGCATTACAGAAGTCTTTGTCGTCATGTTGCCTGCTGCTAACTAAACCTTTATAGTATTTTCTGCTTGCCAACACTGACCTGACCACGTCCTTTGGTCTCCACAGCATTCAACAGTAAGAGGCTCCACCTGGTGGAATAACCAGGTACTACAGCTGATCTACGATACATAAAGTTTGTACTATCAAGGGTAATAGGAGGAAGCGGAGGAGTTAACATGAAGGGAAATCCCTTTTCCAGTCGGAGAGATGAAAAGTTTAAACAGACCTCACTGATGTTTTCTTTTAGTGACCTTCGGACAGACTCACAGTTTTAAGAGATTAAACAGGATTCATTTGGAACCAGCAGTTACAGTTCGTTGACTGTGAAGACATTATTCAATAATAAGAAACAGATCAGAGGAGAATACATGGTTATAAAACAAGTGACTAACTTCACTGTTTTCCATCTGGCTGAGTAAAAGTCACACTTCTGACTCTGACAGTGGAATCACACAGGAAGTGCAAACTTTCATGTTTCATTAATGACACATGGATGAAGTGTCGACCAAAGACTGTATTTTTGGTAGGAAACATTGATTCATCCATATATATACACTTACAGGAACTTTCTGGAGACGCAATACCACGGTTTGACATTTTACATTTGTGTCCATTTTCAATGACTAATAGCTATGGATTTGGCCTCTGCTGGAGCCATTGAATCATTTTTGATGTGTTGGAAATGATTTTGTCTGTGTTCTCACCAAATTTCATGACTTTGGGAGTTTTATTTCTGGAGATATTGATGGGGTTTTTTAGGGTGAAAATGCTTAAATTCCCAGGTGTGAAGATGTGAAATTCTCAAATTAGACAAAATATTCTACAGAACTTAGTTTTGGGTCCCAAATATGACTTTAAGGCCCAATAATTACTCATTCTTGACATTTTGGATATTTTAGGTCATTTTGGACAAGTTTCAATACATTTTGAGTCATTTTGAACCTTCAGGAACCTTCTGGGGCCACAATACTAACCCTGATGGAAAATGTTGTGCTATTTTTGATTTCCAGCAGCCAATAAGGAAAAATATGTCCACTGCTGTAGTCATTGAATCATTTAGGTCTGCTGGAAACTATTCTGTCTGAGTCTTCACAAATTTCGTGACTGTGGGAGTTTTATTTCTGGAGATATTTATGTTTATTTTAGGGTGAAAATGCTAAAATTCTCAGGTGTGAATTTTCGAAATTAAGACAAAATGTTCTCCACAACTCAGTTTTGGGTCATAGATAACAAATAATTCACCCCTTGCTATTGATAAAGTCTATTTTGATGCTATCATTTTGTCACCCAGCCTTTGGAAACGTCAAATTTCCCACCATTCCTCCTGTTTCCTACTGGAGATGTCAGAACCTCAATACCAAACATCAACCTTTTCTATTTCCCTCTTTATTTATGCCACTTGGCTGCTGGACTGAACTGATTTTGTGTATGAAATTGAAAAGAAAACATCCTTTCACGTCCTTTCACCTCTTTGTTGTCATGGCGTCGGATAAGTGGCCGATATCAGCCAATCAAACCCTTGTGAAGGTGTGTTTTGCAGCGGCTTTAATGGCTCTCAGCAGCATGGAAACCTGAGTGTTTCAAAGCTGAATGGGTGATGCACGTTTTCCATCTCGTGGCTGACAGCTGGAGTCCTCTAACAGCTGCCACTTTACCGCCGTCACACCATCAGAGCGACGGGATGCTGCTGAATACATGTCGCTTTTTAAAAAACATCACAAAAGACAAAAACTAAAACCGCCACCTGTCAACAGATATGAGAGAAAACAGTCAACTGAGTGTTCCTGGCTTTCAATCTGCTGGACGGATGGAGCTTTTCAAAGACCCTCGAGGGGCTCCGCAGGCTTTTCATGAACACTGTGGCCTTTTCAGTCTCTATTTCAATTCTAAAGACGGAAGCATTGTTGTTTGTTGACACAGTGCTCCCTGTAAGCAGCTCGACTCCGCTCCAATAAAGACGTATTGAGAAGAAACAGGAGGTCAGATAGAGATTAAAGCTGCAGATACAGAACACAAGGACAGATCAAACTGATGCTCGGCAGCACAATGTCTTCAAATCTGACTCTCGATGACAAAAGCGGTCGAGTGTGACGAAGCCGATCGCAGCCGTCGACTAGAGCAGCCGAGTGTGACGGACTGGAGGACGAACCGCATCCAATAATGTGGAAGACGACAGCCGACCGTGTTACAACATGTCCAACAAGACAGTTAATATAAAAAGTTTCACCCTGCTCACAAGTTTTCCTCTTTTCAGCATCGAATTGTGCTCAAATCAATTGGGCTTTTTGACAGTAATGTACAAAAAAAAAGACTCTCTCATGAGAAAACAGATTCTAACAAAGTGATTGCGTAAGTATTCACCCACTTTAAAGTGACTCAACCAATTCAACACAGGTTGATGCTACAGTTAGTGAAATAAAGATCATCTGAGTGCAGTGAAAGTGTCTCAGTAATTGTATTATAAAGACTCCTGTATCTGGACAGTACATTCACTGGTAAATCTTTACTCCTGGATAGAACTACATCATGAAAACATCAGTCAGGGGAAGATGCAAGAAAGTCACTGAATATCTTTAGAAGTCCAGTTAAATCCATCACTAAGAAATGGAAGGAATATGGAACATGTGAATCTGAGGCGAGCAGGACGTCCTGAAAACCTGAGTGACCGAGTAAGAAGGAGACGAGTGAGTGAGGCCACCAAGACACCTATGATTCCTCTGAAGGAGTTACAAGCTTCAGCTGAGAAACTATTCATAGAACAATTGTTCTTGTCTGTTCTTCACCAGTCAGAGCTTTATGGGAGACAAAGAGCAAGACTCTGTTGGAAAAAGTTCATATTAAACCTGGGCTGGAGTTCACCAGAAAACATGTGGAGACTCTGGAGTCAACTAGAAAAAGGTGCTTTTGTCTGAGGAAACCAAAATTGAGCTTTTGGGCCATCAGAGTAAACACTGTGAAGCGTGGTAGTGGCAATACCATAATATGAAGCATGGTGGTGGCAGCATCATGATGTGAAGCATGGTGGTGGCGGCATCATGATATGAAGCATGGTGGTGGCATCATGATGTGAAGCACGGTGGTGGCGGCATCATGATATGAAGCATGGTGGTGGCATCATGATGTGAAGCATGGTGGTGGCAGCATTATGATGTGAAGCATGGTGGTGGCAGTATCATGATGTAAGGCACGGTGGTGGCAGCATCATGATATGAAGCACGGTGGTGGCAGCATCATGATGTGAAGCATGGTGGTGGCAGCATCATGATGTAAGGCACGGTGGTGGCAGCATCATGATGTAAGGCACGGTGGTGGCAGCATCATGATGTGAAGCATGGTGGTGGCAGCATCATGATATGAAGCATGGTGGTGGCAGCATCATGATGTAAGGCACGGTGGTGGCAGCATCATGATGTGAAGCATGGAGGTGGTTATTTTTGTTCTTAATTCTTAAATATGTTTATTTCCTGGTTCCTGACAGTAAACTGATATTTGTTATCTTAGACTTTTGGAATCATAATTTTCTGACGTTTCATCGACCAAACAATTAATCAATTAATCCAGAAATCATCATTAGTTGCAGTTTAATCCAACAGAAAAGCCACAAACATAAACCTGCATTCTCTCTAGCAGCCAGCAGGGGGCGACTCCACTGGTTGGTTTCTATGGAAGTCTTTTAGACGATCCGACTTCTAGGTTGATTTTTTACTTCAGTAAATATTCTACTTATGACTTTTTGATCTTTTATGTTAATTCGAAGTCTCCTTGAAAAAACATAGTTTTCATTCAGTAAATTATGGTACCATTTAGAGGAAATAAAGATGACCAGCCAATCAGAGCGGATCGGTACATATTTACAGTCCAGGTGGACGACTGGAAACCTCCCAGGTTTTTGTTTGTGACTGTAAATAATGAAGACGAGCCTGAAGCATCAACACACCAAACTAATAAATGATGCTGCAGCTAATTCATCCTTAAGTGTTTGTGTTGCTGCCGGCGATGCCTCTGGATGTGATTAGAAACTCACCTTAATACAACAATTTGCATTTCATGAGCTACAGAAATGCCTAAGTCATTAAAAATCAACACTGTTGGACGTCTGAATGATTCAGGCAAAACAAGAGGTAAACAAAAGTAAGATTGAGAAAAATACACTGTAAAAAACAAAGGAAGGAAAAGAAAAAAATCCATGTTTTTGGCTTAATTAACCCTGTAAGACTCAAATCTAGAAAAAATGAGCAGAATAAATAAATAAAAGTAATCCTAATAATAATAACAGCCAATATATAATATAGTAAAATATATATTTATTATTATATATATATATATAATATATATATATATATATATATATATATATATATAGTATATATATATATATATATAATATATATATATATATATATATATATATATATATATATATATATTGCATATTGTTTTTGGAGTTTTTTTGCTAATTTTCTTCTATATTTGAGTTTTTTATATATATATATACTTTTTGTTTATTCTTTTTTTGCTCGTTTTTTTTTGTATATTTGTGTCTTACAGGGTTATAAAGCACATTTTATTTCGGTGTGCATGTTTTTTTCAATCAGACCCACTGAGACGAAGTGACGCTGGATGTTCCTGATGTGACCTTGTAAAGAAAAACACTCGATAAAAAATTCATATTCTCTTAATTTCAGCGGCTTCATGTTCGGTTTGTGAGATTTGATGCTGAATTCCTGAAGCTCTTCTTGTTCTCGAGCCTCTTTTGTCTCCAGATTTGTGCATTAAGATGTAAATGGGGCTCCAGCCGAGAGGACTTGAGGATGATCAGAGGAACAGTCCTCCTGTTTGTGTTTCACCTCCAGTGTTTACATTAATAAACATTTCTATAATGCAGGTGAATCACACGCTGCCAAATACAGGAAATAATGCAAATTCACTGGGATTCAAAAGGCGCCAGAGTGAAACAACAGCAGCTCTGATTAGTGTTAAAGCATCATTCACGACCTCCAGAAGCATGAAAGTGATGCAGAAACAAGATTAAATGTTGGAGGACGGACGCCTGATTAACATTCAGACTAAATCCACATAATAAATCGTTCCTTTTACACATTATTCATTGTTAAACAACACACCCACCACATCACACATGATGCATTCAAGCACTGCTGGAAAGTGGGAAAAGAGAAGTTTCTGTTTTTACAGTTTCTGGCTGATAAATGGCGTCATTTTCAGTTTTTTTTTAGTTTTCCTTTTAAAACTACTAGTGGATTTTGGTTTTCAGAGGTTCATTAATACCAGAGGAGGAAGTTTCAGTGTTTTTATGATAGTTTCTGTGTTTTGTTTAGATAAAGATTAACTTTCTGTATTATTAGGACTCTATTGGAATGCAAGGAATTATTTTTTAGGTTTAACATGTTCAAAAATGTATGGAAATTTGCAACCACATCAGAACTGGTGATAAATTTGATATTTTATAGGAAAAATGGCTCCATAGCGCCCCCTGTGTCATTACTACAGGCTGGACATTTCACCTACATCTACCAAATTTGGCAGCCATATGTAGAACATCAGGGTGAACAAAAAAGTCTCCTGGAGCCAAACCCTGAACCCAACAGGAAGTCGGCCATTTTGGATTAATCAAGAGAATTTTTGCTATTTTTGCTCATTTTCAGTGGTTAACTCCTCATAGGGGGTAACTCCAAGAGACCTCAGATTTGGCCTGTATATTAAACAAGCCTTAGTGATGGAAAGTCATCAAAATCTTGCACAACGGTAAAAGGGCTTCGCCATGGCAGCCTCCTGAACTTTGATTCTTCGCCATGAAACAGGAAGTGCTGTAACTACCCTCTACATGCTCCCAGTATGTTTTAGCCTGTTTATATTGGTTCCCAGTATGTTTTATCCTCTTTATATTGTTCCCAGTATGTTTTAGCTTCTTTAAATTGGTTCCCAGTATGTTTTAGTCTTATTATATTGGTTCCCAGTATGTTTTAGTCTCATTATATTGGTTCCCAGTATGTTTTAGTCTCTTTATACTGGTTCCCAGTATGTTTCAGCCTCTTTATATTGGTTCCCAGTATGTTTTAGCCTCTTTATACTGGTTCCTAGTATGTTTTAGTCTCTTTATACTGGTTCCCAGTATGTTTTAGTCTGGAGGTGATCAGTGTGGATGGAGAACAGCTGCAGCTCGTCCAATCACCTCCAGCATAAAGACAGTCTCCCCTCACTGACTGATTGTGGGTTTCTACTGCTTGTCATAGAGACTATGGTGTGTGACACAACCTGCTCCTGTTGACCCGGACCCGGACCCGGACCCGGACCTGGACCTGGACCTGGACCCGGACCCGGACCCGGACCCGGACCCGGCCCTGGACCCGGACCTGTTCCTGTTCCCGTGAAAGGACTTTCTTTTGTGAGTTTTTGGCCTTAGTTGGCATTTGATAGTGTTGTTGGTTTTGGTAAATAAAACCCAGTTTAAACGTCCCGTCTGCCTGCCGTCCACTCTGTGCTGTTTTCATTTTGGGTTCTAACTCCACAGGTACCGTGAAACCAAGTATGTTTTAGCTTCTTTAAATTGGTTCCCAGTATGTTTCAGTCTCTTTAAATTGGTTCTCGATATGTTTTAGTCTCTTTAAATTGGTTCCCAGTGTGTTTCAGTCTATTTAAAGTGGCTTCAATATATTTTATCCTCTTCTAAACACCATTTTGAGCTTTGTTGTCTTTTTTTTCTCAGCCTTGTCTGTCTCGTTTTGCCTTATAAAACACACTGTAACGCTGAAAACTGCTCTCTGGTTGCACATTGCTGGAAACTTTGTGATATAATCCTTGAAATTTGTCAGCAAAGTCTCAACACCTTGACATTTCTGCCGTGTCGCGACATACGTGGGCATGCAAGGACCTGTTCAACGATGCTTGCAGCTTTAATTATTATCAGTTTTTTTCTGCCTGCTGAACACAAAGATCTTCCTCTTGGACTTTACGCTTTCCCTTCTTTTTTTTTTTTTTTTTTAAATACCACCGACAGTTCAGCATGTTTTTCTTAAAGCTCTCAGAGTTTAAATATCACCAGTTAAAGGAAATTAATTTACTGGACTGAGTTTCGCAGCTAATTAGAATAAAGTCACCTCCAGTTAAAGAGACTTCAGTGATTTTTCTAACCTTTTAAAAACATCCAGCAGGATCGAGGTCTCATCTCTGATTCGATCTTTTTGCTCATTTTTCTACAGTTTTCACTTCATTTATAAAAGTTTGGGTTAAGACAAGAGGAAGAATGGAAAGAACAGAAACTGCAGAAAGAAACTGGTTCAGAAGAAGTAAATCTGCAAACAGCCTCCAGACTGTTGGTGAGAATCATGTTCAATACTTTGATTTATTATAAAGTCTTTGTGATGCTTTTCAATTTTCTACATGTAAAAAAATGACAGACTTTAATAAGAGGATTGTTGCAGTTTAGATAAAGAGCAAACAGGTTTAATAAAACACTCATTAAAGAGTGTAAAAGAAGAAAATGCATCTAAATTTGCACTAAATTCACTCAAATCAAGTTGATAAAATTCCATTACTGTTGTTTATTTCTGTCATTTTATGGTGAAAACAAGGCTGTAGCTGCATCTGTCTGAATATCTCACCATTTTAAGAGTTTTGGACATAAAATCTAAGATTTACAGTAAACTGTTGATTCTGAAAAACATCGTAGAAAACAACTTCTGGATGAAACTTGATTTTAAAAAATAAAATCCAGCACATTTTCTGGAGGAATGTTTTGATGCTATAGACTGTAATCAAAAAGTTATAATAATAAAAAGGAAAAATGGAATAGTGTCACGTTCAAATATGTAAAGAGCTTCTTTAAAAAAAAAAAAAAGGCACATTTTCTGGAGAAATTTTTTGATGCTTAAGACTAAAAACAGAGTAAAACAACCTAATCTATTTTATTAAAAAGTAAAATAATAAATAAATCGGTTTTAGCCTCTTTAAATTGGTTCCCAGTATGTTTTAGTCTTTTTATATTGGTTCCCAGTATGTTTTAGTCCATTTATATTGGACTGTAGCATACTGGGAACTAATATACAGCACATTTTCTGAAGAAATGTTTTAATACTAGAGACTGTAACCAAAAAAGTTAAAATAAAAATAATAAAGAGGAAAAATGGAATAGTGTCACGTTCAAATATGTAAAGAGCGTTTTTTTAAAAACGGCACATTTTCTGGAGAAACCTATCGGAAACCATCTAGGAATTACCCAGGAACCTACAAAGAACCATCTAGAAACTACCTAGGAACCTTCCCAGGAATGTACCCAGGAACTACCCAGTAAACTACCAGGAACCATCTGGGAACTACTCAGGAACCTACAAGGAACCATCTGGGAACTACCCAGGAACCTACTAGGACTTTGAATGTATCCCGTAGTTCAGTCACAAAAACCATCCAGTGCTACGACCAAACTGGCTCACATGAGGAAAGGAAGACCAAGAGTCTCGTCTGCTGCTGAGGAGAAGTTCATCTGAATCTCCAGCCTCAGAAATGGAAAGTTACTAGCAGTTCAGATTAGAGCCCAGATAAATGCCACCCAGAGTTCTAGCAGTAGACACATCTCTACATCAGCTGTTCAGAGGAGACTGAACCAATCAGGCCTTTATGGTCCAATAGCTGCTCAGAAACCACTACTAAGGAAAAACAACAAGCAGCAGAGATTAGTTTGGACCCAGAAACACCAGGAATGGACATTAGACCAGTGGAGATCTGGGCTTTGGTCTGATAAGTCCAAAGCTAGTGTTTTTTTACAGTCCATATATTTGATTCTTTTATCTATTCTTTGTAATTTCACAAAAAAATATGGAAAATAACCTTTTAAAATTTTTAATTCCTCAGTATGTACATAAAACAGCCAATATCTGTTAAATATTCATATTTTTAGCTGATTTAAATTTAATAAAATAGTGTAATTTTATTGTCGCACTCTGTAAAAATACTGATCTTTATGTTGAAATTATTTACAGTTGCTTTTACAATCAACATGAAAATTAATGATTTTTTTGTGGTTATTACTGATTATTATAGACTGTAAACAAAAAGTTTTTTGAAAAAGAATAATGGATTAGTGTCAGATTCAAAAATGAAAAAAAATTAAATAACACTTTGATTCTCCTGAGTGTAAATAAAATAAAAGTTTTTAAAAATATACAAAAGAAAATTGTGTCCTAGTGTCACGTTCAAAAATGTTTTTTAAAAAGCAGCAGATTTGAGTAAAACATTTAAATTATTAAAGGATTTAAATACAGTAAAACTATAATTCTGGACATTATTTGCAATTTAAGCCTGTTTTTGTTAATTTTTTACAGTTAACATTGTAAAAGAACAAATTATTTAGATTTATATGTTGAAATTATGTAAAGTTTGGTTTACAATCAAAGTTATGATTACTACTGTTTTCTGTAATTTATAAAGCGAACATCGCCTCATTTTAAAGGTTTTAGACATAAAATCACAGATTTATCATAAACTGCTTCTGGATGAAACTTGATTAAAAAATAAAATCCAGTAAGTTTTCTGGAGAAACATTTTGATACTATAGACTGTTTAAAAAAAAAAAAGATAGAAAGATAAAAAAAATCAAACACAAGTTAAAAGAAATAGTGGAAATGTGTTAAAAACAACAAAACAAACAAAAGTTTAAAAAATAATTCAAAAAAGTTTTAAAAATAGTGTCACGTTCAAAAACGTAAAAATAAACGGATAAAACAAATATCAGATATGAGTAAAACAATTACATCTGTAATGGATTTAAATAATTTTGGACATTGTTTACCATTTTAACCTGTTTTGTTGTTGTTGTTTTTATAGTTTAGATATAAATTACTATGATTAAAAAATAAAGTTTAAAAAATTAATATAAAAAATAGAAAACAAACAATAGATTAGTGCCACATTCAAAAATGTTTTTAAAAAATTAGTAAAACAATAAAATTTCTAGTGGAAATGCAGTAAATACAGTAAAACTGTTACTTTAAGGAAAAAGTTATTATTTGTAAAAATTTGGATTTTTATGTTCAAATTATTTACAGCTTGTTTTACAGTCAGACATGTAAATTCATGATTTTTATGTGATTATTTCTGGTTATTATCACTAATTTAACAGAACAGATAAATCTGTAAAGCAAAAATAAATATATAAAAGAATTAATTCCTTAAAAAGCAAATGCAGATTTTTATATAAACACTTGGACCCGTTTGTCTTATTTTTTTTTATATACAATGAAATACTTTAAACATTTTTTGTTTTAATTCAAATTAATTTGAATAATTAATCATTACATTTAAAATTCAAAATAACGTTTTCTTTCTAAATTATTGAATATAGTTTTATTTCTTTTATCTGTGAAATAATGATATTTTTGCCTCTGTGTAAATAAATATTTTACCAGATATTATCTCTTATGTAACAGAACAGGCAAAATCCATAAAATAACAATAAATCCTTCAATAAATTACACTTAAAAAATGCTTTTTTTAAGTTTATTTTCTACAGAGTGCCAGGCAAACAGCTCTGCTTTGCATCCAACACTAAAAGTGACTTTATAGATTTTTTCATTACATTTGTCAACAGACTAAATATTTATGATCTATTAACTGTCAGTTCTGTTAATTCAGTTTTGTCCCTGGGACGTTTTATTATCCGTCGTTTCCATATTTCCTCAGCTGAAGTTATTTAGTGATGGTTCCTTCCTTCCTCCTGATCTTCTGTTTGGCCTTTAGGACGTTAAACATCCGTCTTCCTGCTCCGTCATCAATAATTCACAATAACTAAATCCTGCTGACAGCCGAGCGTCTTCCTCCTCAGAGAGATGAGTTCTCTGGGAATAAATGACATAAAACAGACGCACAAATGAAGAAAATGAAGAAGAAATGAGGACAAAGCATCAAACGGTTCAAACTTACTAATTATAATAAACTTACAGGCACAAGTACAATCAAATCAAAGTTGTTTAAACTGAGAAAACAGTCTGATTTACACAAATCTACAAGTTTACTGAGTAAAATCCAGTCCACTGAACTAAAGTTTCCATCCACTTGGAAAGACTACGTTTATCCTTCAGCCTTTAGTTTCCTTTGACTCCAATAACTCAAAATTTTCTACCATTGATTCATTAAAACAGACAAAAAACAATCCTGTGTTTTGGTTCTTTCATAGATTTATTAAAGGTCTTCTGGAAATATGATCAAATCTGTTGGGTCATAAATATATGTACAGAAATGTTAATATTTGTTTATGTTTGTCCATTTTCACATCAGTTTGGTTCTTCTGGTTTCAGTCTTCTGGTTTATCTTCGACTCCTCTGACAGAATTGATTCAGTTCAACTAAATTTGTTGTTTTTCAGACTCAGATTTGTTCCTTCATCAGTCGACAGGTTTGTGATGTTTTTAAGTCAGGACTTTGGGGAGACCAGTCTAGAACCTTCATTCTAGCCTGATTGAACCATTTCTTGGGGTTTGGGGTCAGTGTCTTGTTGAAACATTCAATCTGATGATGATTTTAGGTTTTCCTGAAGAATGTGGAGCTAATCCGCCTCCTTCATTATTCCATTTACTTTGTGTAAAGCTCCAGTTCCACAGAGCATGATACTGCCACCACCATGCTTGATGGTAGGTTTGGCATTCTTGGGGTTAAAAAAAGACCAGTTGAATACAGTCTGAAGCCAGTCCTAAAAAAGGTCTGAAACCAGGACCAAAACCAAACCTAAACTACTTCTAAAAAAAAGTCCAAGACCCACCCAAGACAGTCTGAAACCAGTCCTCATCCAGGACCAGATCCAGAGTGAAAAAAAATCCTAAACCAACTTTAAATCACATCCAAAACCAGGAGAACCAAGGCTGAAACCAAACATAAACCAGTCCCAAGAAAGTCCAAAACCAGTCCAACATCCAGTGTGAAACCAGTCCAGAAGCACTTCTAGAAAGCCCCAGAGCATGATACTGCCACCTCCATGCTTGATGGTAGGTTTGGTGTTCTTGGGGTTAAAAAAAGACTGAAACCAGTACTTCAAGGATCTTGAACCAGAACCAAAATCAAGCCTAAACCAGTCCAAAAAATAGAATTTGATGTAATATCATCATTTTCAAGCTTACACTGGAAACGTCACCAATGATGCGTTCAAGGACCATCTGAGAGATTAAAATGTGATGCTTCTGTCTGTTTTTTGGTTGTTTTGTTTTGTTACAGTTTTTAGACTGATATATGGGGGCATTTTGGTGACTTTTCAATGAAACCTGTGAAATAAAGTGATTTTGATTCAATATCATGATTTATAGCTTAAATTGTAACCACATGCCACAGACGATGTGTTCAAGGGCAATCTGTCAGTCGACAATATGATAATTCTTTGTCTTTTTACAGTCTCTTGGCTGATACATGGTGATAGCATGAATTCTGAGACTTAAATGTTCTTATAAATGTCCATGTGGCTGTCTGGAATCACACCGCTCACTCAGTTAACCTCAAGAGGTCCTGAGGCATGGAAAGACTGATACAACACAGACAGACAGTGTTCAGAGGAGACAAGATCATGAATCATTTACCTGAGGAGCATGGGCATAAAGCCAGGAAGAACACCTTCATTAATTTATAAATTAGACGTATGGATAACCCAACGAGGGATTCATTAATAACAGTTCCCTTATATTGAAAAGGAATACCAATACAGGAGTTTTTGTTTTTTTAGACTCCTCAGTTACCGAAAGTAACTGAGGAGACAGAAAACAGACAACATGAACTGGCAGGAATCTGGGGGAAGAGCTGAGTCCATGGGAAAAAACAGAATCCAGGAGAGGATCAGAGTCTATGAAGGCATGTGAGTCGATGGTCTGGCAGGGAGCAAATGAAACTTTTTCGACTAGTAGCTGGACATACATGGACATCCTGGACATTTATTTGTGATGTTTTGGTGCTAAACCTTCATCAGGGCAAAGAGAAACATTGTGAGACAGAAATAATACGACACTAAAGAAACCAAGTGGTTGTAGACTGGATGCAGCAGACGAACACATTAACAATCTGTCCAGCAGAACTGGGCGTGGAACAAACCATCCTGCTGCTTCCATCCACACCCTGAAGCCTGAATCGGTCTTTATTTAACCGACCAAAGCAGCCAAGTGACTCACTGATGCGTGGAAACAGCAGATTTCTGCTCTGATGAGTCGACGTTCAGAAAATGTGGCTCTGACAGAAGGTGGTTTGTTTTCTGAAGGACGATGACAGATAATAGTGAGTGAATTTCTACAAACACAGTGGAGGATTTGGCCTGAACGAGGCTGAGAAGATCAGGAAGAACCTGTGATTCCATCTGAGGTTAAAGAAGCATCTTCAGCTACCAGAAGAACCAGAACAGATGGTCTGAACTGAGGTGGAGACAGACTTTCTCTGAGTAAACTGGATTTAAATCATCCAAATCTCCTTATTTTAGAGATATTTTAAGTTATTTTCACCATGTTTTCTAAAGGATTGTTACATATTATTAGTTTTGCATTAAAATTCTTTGGGTGAATTCATGAAAAATCAATCAGAGCTTCACCCAGACTCAGAATCAGTTGCTTCTTTAGAGACAGTAACTTTATTTAATGAAGGAAAGTTTTACACTGCCTACAGTTCAACCTGAAAACTCTGTTAATTTGTGACTGTTACATCCACTGCAGGTGTCACAGTCTAAAGATAATCAAATTTTGACCAGTATTGGTAGATTTTTGAGTCATTTTGGGGAAATACTGAGTTAATTTGAAAGGCTTTTGACTTTTTTTGGACAATTTTGAATCATTTTGGTACAATTTTGTGTAATGTTGGACATCTTTTGTCATTTTGAACCGTTTTTGAGCCATTTTAACAAATATTGAGAGATTTGGGAAAATTTTGTGTCATTTTAGACAACTTTCATGTAGTTTGACCAATTTTTTGATAAAAAAAACACACTTGAGTTCTGGTAAAAACTGACACCAGATCAGTTTTATATCCATCCAGGAGTCACAGTCCAAACACTAAATCTATTTTTTGTTCCGAATCAGTTCTTTTTATAATACTAATAATATTAATTTTAAAAAATTGTTGACTCAGAAATTAAATAATTTTCAGGCAATTTCAGACAATTTTCATTTCATTTTCAACAAATTTCCTTTATTTTGGTTAGTTTTTTAATCATTTTGTACAAATTTTTGATCATTTTGTATAATTTTTGGAGCATTATGGACTAATTTTGGGTCAGTTTGGATAATTTTTGAGTAATTTTGGGTGAATTCTAGCTAAAACTCAACAAGTTTTACATCAACTTGGATCTTTTCTCGTCATCAAACGTGTTTTCATCCAGATTTCTCACTTTTTAATGGACTTTTTCCATCATTTCTGAGCCTCAGAACTTCATCAGTCCAGCAGATAAAAAAAATGACATTTTAGGAGGAAAAACACCCCTTGAACTCTGGTAAAAAGTGACACCAGATCAGTTTTACATCCATCCAGGTGTCACAGTCTAAAGACAAAAAATAAACAAACAAACAAAAAAACCCAGACAAATTTAAGCCATTTTGGACAAATTTGAGGAATTTGAGGACCATTTTGAATGCTTTTTTTGAATAATTTCAACAATTTTCAATGCTCTCAACTATAAAATACTGTCATTTTTTTTGTCTGAATTTTTTCTAGTTTTCGGCAGGATTTTTTCCTTTACAGCTCAAAGACTGAACCTTTCTGTTCTGTAAAGCTCCAGTCTGATAACTTGATCATTTATTTCTATTTCCTCACATATTCATCCAGTGTGTCTCCGTCTGGTTGGTCATGATAACCTGAGAAGCTGATTTATTCTTAAATCTTATTATGTTGCACGTGCTGATAATAAACTAGAGCAAATAAACCCTCAGTTAGAGCCATGATACGGAAGACTGACGGATTATTCTGCTGTTGGTTTGTAGAGAAGCTAAAGAAGGTTTAATAATACTTAAATCCATTTAGCAACATTTTCAGTTCAGGGCTTTACCAGTCTGGATTTGTTACTTTTAGTTAAGACCCATTATAGACTTGCTTTAGACCTGTTGTAGACCCATCATGGACTTGTTGTAGACCTGTTGTAGACCATTATAGACCTGTTGTAGACCCATTACAGATTTGTTGTAGACCTGTTACAGACCCATTCTAGAACTGTTATAGACTTATTATACGTCTGTTACAGACCTGTTATAAACCCAGTAAAGACCTGTTATACAAAATTTGGAGTTGTGGTTATTTCTAGATTATTATGCTCTGATTTTACTGGTCACTTCAGATCAAGCTGGGCTGAATGTGGCCCCTGAACTAAAATGAGTTTGACACCTCTGGTTTAGGGATTTTATTTCATGTAAAATACGTCACGGAGCATTTCCATGATAAAAGCTGCTTTTCTCTAAATCACAATAATCGTCGTCTCACCTCCGCCTCTCTGATTTCTGATTCAGATGCAGATGTGAGCTTCACTTCTTCCGACATGCAAACAGCCCGAACTTGAGGAAACACTTTCAGTCTTTTATGTGAAGCTTTTAGCTGCTCTGATTGCAGCCGTCAGACTCTTTTATTCTGCCGACTCGTGAACAGAACTTTTATCCACAAAACAGACGATGACACAATCAGACAGCAAACCTTTAAACTCTTTAACGGTGTTTAAAACAGAAAAAGTCTGGCTGATTGCTACACTTTCAAAGTAAGAGCTCAAAGACTCTTCAAAGCTTTTCAAAATAAAGTGCACTTTTGTCAACTTTACCTCATGTAGAATTATAGCTACATATTAACTAACCTGTAGACCCATTATAGACCTGTTATAGACCCGTTGTAGAACCATTACAGACTTGTTGTAGACCTGTTGTAGAATTATAGACCTGTTGTAGACCCATTATAGATTTGACCTGTTATAGACTTGTTGTTGACCTGTTGTAGACCCATCATAGACCTGTTGTAGACCCGTTATAGACCTGTGGTAGACACATCATAGTCTTGTTGTAAACCCACCGTGGACCTGTTGTAGACCCATATAGACCCATTATAGACCTGTTGTAGACCCATATAGACCCATTATAGACCTGTTGTAGACCCATCATAGTCTTGTTGTAGACCCATCATAGATTTGTTGTAGACCCATTTGTTGTAGACCCATTATAGACCTGTTGTAGATCCATCATAGTCTTGTTGTAGACCCATCATAGATTTGTTGTAGACCCATTTGTTGTAGACCCATTATAGACCTGTTGTAGACCCATCATAGTCTTGTTGTAGACCCATCATAGATTTGTTTTAGACCCATCATAGACCTGTTGTAGACCCATTATAGACCTGTTGTAGACCTGTTGTAGATCCATTGTAGACGTGTTGTAGACCCATATAGATCCATTATAGACCTGTTGTAGACAGATTATAGACCTGTTGTAGACCCATCATAGTCTTGTTGTAAACCCACTGTGGACCTGTTGTAGACCCATATAGACCCATTATAGACCTGTTGTAGACCCATTATAGACCTGTTGTAGACCTGTTGTAGGTCCATTGTAGACGTGTTGTAGACCCATATAGATCCATTATAGACCTGTTATAGACCCGTATAGATCCATTATAACTTGTTGTAGACCTGTTATAAACCCATTATGAACCTGTTTTAAACACAGTATTAATCTCTTATAAACCTGTTATTAATGTCCCAGACCTTCAGCATTATTTTTGTCCTCCAATTCAGGTCAAATGAAGCATAAAGCAGATATCCTGTATTTTCTGTATTTGCATTATTTACTTGTTTGTGTCTGTAAACCGCCTCTCAGGCCGTCGGTGTTTATCCGATCACAAACTTCTCCTCCTTTGTGTTCGTCTCTGCAGGAATCAAGCTGCCTTTTGGCAACACAATGACACTGATGTATAATTTATGGATTCAGGATGCACGGCGACGTTCCGATCTGCTTTATCTGCTCCCGACCTGACAGGTTGCCCTCCGTCGCCATGGCAGCCAGGTGTTCTGTGGTCTCCAGGAAACAGGTTTACATGCATGTTGGCAGCGTGTTCTGTTCCCCTCCAGACGTCTTTCTCTGACCACACGTTTACTCTGCATATTTACAGCTGCTTCACACCGCTGCAGGTTAAATTCATCTCTTTGTCTAATTGTCTCTAACTTCTGTAAAACAACTGTTTCCATGGCAACGGTGGTCATAGCAGCCAGGAGCCAAATTCTATAAATACAGAAAGTTCTTTAACAAGTTGGAAAGTCTCCCTCTGAGTTCACACTGATGCTGGAGTTTGATGTTTTCTCTGCCTCCCAGCTGGAAACTATCAGATCAGAAACAATAGACATTTAAAACTACATGATTCTGTTTGCCTGATATTAGGAGGCCGAATATTTATTATTAATAAATAATCAAAGCTGCAGAAAAGGTTGGAAAATGCATCAGTCTTAGAGCTCATAGAATTAAAGAAAGAGTTTGTTTCCTCAAGATTTTCATCAAATCAGTTTACGCTCTAATTAATATATATATTTAACATTAATATAACATTATTATAATTATATTTAATCAATAATAATAATAATAAATTTGGCACTATTTACAGTTTTGGTCAGTTTCATTTATTTGTTTACTTGTTTTCGATTAACACATAAATTTGACAGATTTTTACTAGATATTGAGATAATCAAATATCTGAATCACTAGAAATGTCTTTAACGCTCCTGTTGTCCTCATTTACAGGCACCAAAAAATATTGTTTCCATGTCTGAAAAAAATCCCAAAAATCTGCAAAAAAATTCCCCTAATTTCTGAAAATTGGCAAAACCTTCAGGAAGAAAATTCCAATAATTCCTTAAAATTTTCCCTTCAAAGTTTTATTTCAAAAAGATCCCCCGAGTTTGGGGGGATTTTTTAAAATATTTTTTTAATATTTACAATTCTTGTTAATATTACTAAGTCTTGTAAATATTTTCAAAAAATGAGTAAAAATCTTCCAAATAATTCTAAAAATATCTAACGTGATTACATATATATCAGTAAAACCAAAATCCAGCGAAATCCACTTGAAAATGTGGGCACCGGAAGTTTCACTGTGAAAATATATATTTTTTCCACATTTTCAAACTTTAAAACGGGTCAATTTTGACCCACAGGACGACACGAGGGTTAACACTAAAATGAAAAAAATAAAATAAAATAAAAAATTTTAAAAATTTTGTCCACTTAAGTTAAACTGTTAGGGTTCAAATCATTTTCATTTCATTTTAATTGTACATCATGTCAAGAATAACAGAAATTATTTACATGTAGCTTCACATTAAAATCAATTTTCCAGTTGTTTTACATTAGACATGTATGTATTTTGAGAAAAATTCTGTAAATTGACATTTTTTAAAGTGTAAATCGTCCTGTGGACGATTATTCTTTCAGTTAATCTAAACTGTCACTAGTGCAGCTTCCACTGATCAACCAAACAGCTCATTCTGTCATTCTTCTAATTCCAGGATCTGGAATTCTGCACGTTTCCTCCAAGATTCACGGCGTTTTGATGGTTCCTTTCTGCTGTTTGTTCCGAGGCCTTCTGTGCTGCAGGTCAATGGAGAATTAAAAGTTGGAGAGGAAAACGGCCTCGGGGAAGAATTGTGCATCTCGTTTAGCAAAGAGCAGCAATCAGCCGCATTGATTATCTGAAGACTGGAATATGAAAAGAGCCGGAGCTGCTTCACATCTGATTGCTGGAGGTTTTTCTCTCTTTTAGAATCCAGGTTACAAAGAGGCTCAGGACGCAACAGAGGAGGAAAAAATCAGCAGAAAAAGACAACAGGTTGAATAAAGTGGTGAAATAAAAACCAACACAGTGCAGGAAAAGCTAAAGAGAATTAAATCACAGTATAACACGTAAAATATAGATTTTTATATGTAACATGAGATAAAAATCTTGTTTATCTGATGGATCTTTGGCTTAAAAAGTATTTCAACTTATAAAATTAATTTAGAAAAACAATAAAACCATGGTAAATCAGCAAATTCTTATGGTTATTATTATAAATAAATGTATGAAAAATTCATATCATGCCATGTATTCTGTATGTTTTTACACATAACTTAAAATACTTATTTTCATTGAACTTTCCAGACTAATTGAGGTTCTTAATAAAGCAGCAGCTGTTTGTCACATCTCAGATGATTTATTAGCTTTTTTCACAAAAGATATTTAATTTAAGAGGAAAATATTCAACATTTCTGAGAAAACTGGGTCAGAATTTGAACTTTGTTGCTCTGAAGAGTTGCTATGTACTCCTGAAGGACGAGTTTTTTTTGTTTCAGAATGTCGTCAAACATTTTTCCTGCATTCATAACTCCTCCTTGAACTTTATAACAAAAAAAAACATTTTACCACCATTTCTTTTTCTTTTTTTTGTACCAAATTATCAAACAAAATAAATACACAGCAGAACGAGAGGTGTAGTTTATGTCCCAGGGTTCAAGTTTCAATGAAAGAGCTGGAAATTATTCAGATATTTAATACTGAACTCAGCAGCTCTGGTTGTGTTTAACACAACACGGCACAACAATGAATTAAAAGTCAATTTTAAAGCAGTAAAACTGATACAACTGTGACATTTCAGGTTTTAATTTAACTCTACACAGACCTGATGCTTCATATAAGCACAGATTCACAGATTCTGTTTAATTTTCTTGTATTAATTTGAATTTTTTTGGGCTGTTTTTTTTCTCAAGAAATGTTCTGAATGAACCACAGATCTGCAACAAACCCTCAAAATCAGAGACTTTTCAGTTTGCAAAAACAAAATCTGAGGCTTCTGAATATCTTAAACTACACTCCAGATTTTATTTTTCACTTTATCTGACTTTTTTATTCTCTATTTAACTCTTTTATAACATAATGTCTGTACTGTACAGTCTGTGGTTAAAACCCACAACATACCTGAAAAATGGAGAAATACACTGAATGTCCAACAAAAAAGTCCCACACTAATATTTCAGAGTTTCGATAAGCTTCTGCAATGTCACAACATTTATTTCTGTCCAGAGATGCTTTCATTTTCATACCAAGATCTTACATTGATGATGGGAGAGTCGGACAAAGTCTTCTCCAGAACATCCCAAAGATTCTCAGTGGGGCTGAGGTCTGGACTCTGTGGAGGACAATCCATCTCATGCTCCCTGATCCACTCATTCTCAATGTGACCCCATGAATCCTGGCATCGTCATCTTGGAACATGTCCATGAACATCATGGAAGAAAAACTCCATTGATGGAAAGACCTGGTCATTCAGTATCTTCAGGTATCAGCTGACCTCATTCTTTGGGAACATAACGTTGGTGAACCTGACCAACCCCAGATCATAACCCTAACCCCCACAGGCTGGTAGGAACTAGACATGATGAGGGCATCACTTCATCTGCTTCTCTTCTTACCCTGATGCCCCCATCACCCTGGAACAGGGTAAAGCTGGACTCATCAGACTATATGATCTTCTTCCATTGCTCCAGAGTCCAATCTTTATGCTACCCAGCAAACTGAAGCCTTTTTTTCTGATTAGCCTCATTGATAAGTGGTTTTCTTAGAGCTACAGCTGTTTAGTCCCAATCCTTTGAGTTCCCTTCACAGGATGCATGTGGAAATGTTCTTACTTTCACTATTAAACAGCCATGAGTTCTACTGTTGGTTTCCTACAATTGTCTAAGAGTTTGTTCCTCAAAGATGATGGTTCTCCACTATCCTTCATGTTTTAATAATGCATTGGATGGTTCTTGACCTAATTTTAATAGTTTCAGAAATCTCCTTAGTTGTTTTCTTTGCTTGATGCAGGTCAATAATTTGACCCTTCTGAGACAGATTAACGTCCTTTCCATGACCACAGGATGTGTCTTCCAACATGGTTGTTTAAGAAACGAGAAGCTCCTCCCTGCATCAGCGAGGGTTCAATAAGTTGTTGCAGCTGAACCATGCAGAGGATCCTCCACTTATGTTGGAATTCCATTCCTATGGAACTATATGTAAGCTGATTTTCACTGTAAGTTGGAACTCACACTCTCCTACGCGTCCCCAGTGTCTAACAGAATGTAACACAATCCAAGGTGGCGTACAACCGGCGAATGAAAATAAAGCCGTCTTCCTCTTATAGCATCATGTGACAATGTATTTGTCCGCTGCACTCGCCAGCTAGTTCCACGTAACCAATTCCGTCGTAACGATGAGACGCTGTAGGTCGAGGACGTCATAAACCGAGGAGCCCCTGTATTCATCACTGCAGTAATTATTCAATGGAAAACTCTCCCTTGTTTGCTTAGTTAAATCCAAGCGGACAGAAAGTGTAAATACAACAGAGGGTTTAAACGAGAAAAAACGATGTCAGAGCAACGGATCAAGGAACATCTGCAGATCACAGAGTGTAAAGTAAACTCTGTTTTCTGCATTTAAACACCTGTGAATTTCTATGAGCTTTATTATCTGCGTTGTTATTGTTATTGCCTGCGTTTCTACATAGCATCAATAGTTTACGTAAAAATAATGTCCTTTAAAACACACTCTATAGATTCAACATTATCTGACCCAGAGTGAAACCGACCATCTTTGTCCAGATTCTATTTATAACTGGATCAATAACTGTAATAATCTTCATCTACAGTGACTCTCAGGCTTCAGAGTCTCTCCAGCAGCACAATAAAAGTCCTTTTATGCTCTTTAAGCCTGTAATCTTGACCTGAACCCGATAAACCACAGCATAAACTCAATGTTTCTGCGACTCTGCCTTAAAAACATCTTGAATGTCCACTTCAGATTTACTGAAAATTCTTTAATTGCTGCTGAGCAGCTCAGGGTTGCAGTAAACAGGAATCCAGCAGCACTCAGCCGGTTCTCAGTAAACACACTGACCTTGATCATTGTTGCCTCCACTTTATTCACTTGAAAAAAGTTTTTAAAATACTTAAAAAATGCTTCAACTTTCTGCTCCTTTCACCTCCGTCCTCCTCCGACTCTCCTCGGCTTTTTAGAAAATGAAAGCATGACGCAGCTTCTCATCGGAGACCGAAAAAGGCTCCCATCGATTTTATGTATTGAGCTGCAAAAGGTTGAAAACAGGGACTGAGAGAGTCCAGAAAAGACATCTTGCAGCAGCCAAACACATTGAAAAACCCCTAGGCATGATGGGAAGAAACGGTCGCTTTATCAGGCTGCTTCCATTTAGTTTAAATCTCAGTCTGAAGGACGTCCAGCTGCTTCTGATGGACAGAATTTATCTAAGGATTGGTGACAGAAAACCTCCCATCTTCTCCAAAATATCAGAAATAAAATGTTTCCTCCAGTCATCAACTAAAACTCTGATTACTAAATTTCATGAATGCAAGTGAAAGCAGCATTAGAACGACGAAAACGACACAAGGCAGCTGTAATTTAGAGACATTTTGAAAAATATTAATGCACCAAAATGTCCAAAACCTGGATAATATCACACAAACATCTCAAAAACCTGGATCTTGCTGCACTAAAATCTAAAAAAACTGGATATTTACATACAAAAGCCTAAAAAATCTGGATGTTATGGAACAAGAGTTTCAAAAACCTAGAAATTGTTGCACCAAGTCTCAAAAACCTGGATATTTAATTTTTATGTGAATGTTCTTAAGAAACATTTTTAACTTTTCTTTTTTTCCACCAAAAAATGTTCACAGATTTCCCAAAAATGTTTAAAATGTGGACATCAGAAGTTTCACTGGGAATTATTATTTTTTTCCCCATATTTTGAAACTTTAAAACGGGTCAATTTTGACCCGCAGGACGACACCAAACGTTAACATTTCATCTCGTTTTTATCTCAGGCTCAACACTGAAGTAACTTCATCATTAGTTATAATTCTACAGTAAGACATGTCAGCCTTTAAAACGTTTCTGGAGACGCCCCTTATTTCCTCAGATTGTACAAGAAGTGAATCTGAATCTGTTTTAAAGGTGAACAGCAGGAAGATCCCAAACATTCAGCAACAGAACAGTGGCAGCAGCTGTCAGGAGTTTACTGGCTGCTTTGGACAGTTTCTGAGTAAAAGCTGAAAGCCTTGAATCCAAATCATCTGAATAAAATGATAGAAATTCCTGCGAACTGAGTCACCAGTTCAGATGCAGATGCTGTTAAAAACTTGTGGCCTGAACTCTGTCAACTCAAACTGTGTGTCTGAAGGCTGTTTGAAGTTTAAAACCCTAAATTCTCTGAAGGCAGCCACACAGTGTTTGCTCATTCAGCCGCTCTGTGATGTTTTTTATAGCAAAGGACACCAAAGGGAGACGATCTTTGAAAAGATCAAATGGTCAGGACGGATTTTTCTGAATGCTGCGATGCTTCTTTCTCTTTACTTAATGTCTGGTTTCACTTTTTAGTCAGAAAAAAGGTTCAAGGCAAACAGGAACATTCAGGGAATATTCTCTTAAGGTTAGTTTTTGTAGAGTTTTACAAGAAAGTCATAATTTGTTGTAAACACAGCTTAGGGAATGTTACCTAAAGGTTCCCTGAAGGTTAGTTTTTATAAAGTATTAGAGCCTCAGTTTGTTGTAAGCACAGCCCAGAAAACAGAAATCTTCAGACAACCTTCAGGATACGTTCCCTGGTGGTTACGATTTGGTTAGTTTTTGTGGAATTTAGAAATTATAAACACAGCCCAGAAAATTGGAACCTTCAGGAAACCTTCAAGGAACATTCAGTGGCGAATATTTCAAGAAAGTCACAGTGTTTGTTAACGCAGCCCAAAAAACAGAAGTCTGCCTGGGCAACATTCAGGGAACGTTTCCTAAAGGTTCCCTGAAGGTTAGTTTTTGTAGATTTTTACAATAGAGTTGGAATTTGACAACAGAAACCTTCTGGGAACCTTACTGGAAGGTTCTCCAGAGGTTCATATCAAGAATATTTCAAAAAAGTTTTTTGTAAACACAAATAGAAACCTTTAGAGAACCTTCCGGAAACGTTCCCTGGTGGTTCCCTAATAGGTTGATTTTGTGGAATTTCAAAATTATAAACACAGTCCAGAAAATGGGAATCTTCAGGGAACCTTTAAGGGAACATTCAGTGGCGAATATTTCAAGAAAGTCACAGTGTTTGTTAACGCAGCCTAGAAAACAGAACTTTTCAGGCAACTGTCTGGGCAACCGTCGGAAAACATTTCCTAAAGTTTCCTAAACGTTCCCTGAACACTAGTTTTTGTATATTTTTACAAGAAAGTTGGAGTTTGAAAACAGAAACCTTCAGGGAATGTTCCTTGTACGTTCTCCAGAGGTTTATGTCTACAATATACCAGGAAAGTCGTAGTTTGCTGTAAACACAAATAGAAACCTTTGAAGAACCTTCAGGATACGTTCCCTGGTGGTTCCCTGATGGTTCCCTAATGGTTGCCTGATGGTTAGTTTTTGTAGAATTTGTAAATAATAAACACAGTCCAGAAAACGGGAACTTTCAGGGAACCTTCAAGGAACAAGCAGTGGAAAATATTTCAAGAAAGTCACAGTGTTTGTTTACACAGCTCAGAAACCTGAAATCTACAGTCAACCATCTGGGCAACCTTCAGGGAACGTTCCCCAAAGTTTCCTGAAGGTTCCCTGAACGATAGAAAGTTTGTTGTAAACACAGGAAAGTTGACAGAAATCTTCAAGGAACGTTCTCTAAGGTTCCTCAATGGTTAGTTTTTTTGGGATTTTAGAAGAAAGTCAGATATTGTTGTAAACGCAGCCCAGAGAACAGGAACCTTTGAGGAACCCTCAAGGAACATTCAGGGAACATTCTTTCAAGGTTAGTTTTTGTAAAAAAAAAAAAAATAAAATAAAAATACTCAGTAGACATTTAAGAGTTCTGTCTGGTCACGTCTAACCATGCACTCTGAAAGATGATGTTTGGGTTCAACAAAAAACAACCAGTTTGCACCAATTTTTTGATGAAAATTCACTGCGTTTGGGAATTTACCTGTTTCTTTACAATCAAGTTTTAATACCAGTCAAGATGTAGAGAAGAAAGAACTTAAAATATCTGCATCACTCGATTTTTGTTAAGTTACCTCAACTTAAATTTAATTTCAAACTAACTAACGCCTCCATTACAGTTTAAGTTGATGCACAACAGTAATAAGTCAACACAACCAGTCAAAGAATGTTTAATTTCATTTTTAACAGTGGACAGGAACAGAAGAAATCTCTCAGAGATCAGGGCTGAAGCGTTAAATGATGTGTTCTACTACGTCTGTGAATCTAGTAACACTTAGCGGACGATTCTCCGTCTGAGTTTAGCTGCACGTCGGCCGCTAATCTTCCCCACATGGGAGGCGTCGGTCCGTCTGGTCGGATCCTTCGGCCAACTGGACGAGTTTCATCAACAGCTGAACACAGAAAGACACAGTTTAGAGACGTTGGCGTGGACGAGACGGTGGAGTTTATAGAAGGATCAGGGAGGAAGACGAAGCAGGAAACAGCCCAGATGTGAAGAAGAATCTGGTTTAATAACTCTAACCCTTCAGCTTGTAGATAATAAAGCTCAGACATGTCGATGGACGTCCAACAGCACGATCGATAACATCGATTTCTCAATTATTAATGATAAAACAGCTGCTTGACCTCAGGGTATTGATCCAGTCTGATCAGTAACAGAGACAACGTCTGACCTCCTGGTGACTCGGTTTGATGGAAGCTGAGATAAAAACCTGAATGCACAACATACACTGTAAAAACAAACAAAAAGATGCTACGACTGAAACTGTGAAAATAACAACAAATAATAAGTTTTCTCCTACTTTGAATGCAGATTAATTTTATGGTAACACATTGTAAAAAAAATGCTTTGTGTGCAGTTTTGACAGTTTTTCTTCTGTTGTCAGTTACTTTTACAGTAAATATGTAAATTAAGACTTTTTTTCACTGATTTTATTAAATAAAATAACAGAACAGAAGCATCTGTAAAAAAAAAACAGTTTAAAAAATGATATATTCTTAATATTCATAAGTTTTTCTTTTAGCCCTTCTGTTGTCTTCATTTACGGGCACCAAAAAAAATTGTTCCCTTGTCTGAAAAAAGTCAAAAAATTCAGCAAAAAAAATCCCCAAATTTATAAAAATTTGCAAAATCTTCAGGAAGAAAATTCCAATAATTTCTTAAACGTTTTCCTTAAAAGTTTTATTTTAAAAAAAATCCTCAAATTTGATGAGGAATTTTTTTAAAAAAGTAAATTTTTTTAAAAAAAATGAATAAAAATGTTCCGAAAAAAAATCTTAAAAATATCTGAAGTGATTCCATATATATCAGTAAAACTTCTAATGTTTTCTTTAAGAACATTCAGAAAAAATCAACCAAAGTCCAGCGAATTTCGCAGAATTTTTTTCTGAATGTTCTTAAAGAAACATTTTTTTTAACATTTCTTTTTTTTCCACCAAAAAAATGTTCAAAAATTTCCCAAAAATGTTGAAAATGTGGAAGTTTTCACTGTGAAAATTTATTTTTTCCACATTTTCAAACTTTGAAACGGGTCAATTTGACCCGCAGGACGACACGAGGGTTAAAGCCGCTGATAATTCTGGTGATTATAAAGGATTAAATCAGCTGTTAATATTAGAGACATGAAGCTTTTTAACCAACATTATGAGTATTTTCTGCTTGTTGCACTTCAATCCTTCATCCCTTATTATTCTGTAGCATCATTTAGATATTAAAACATCAGCTGCTCTCCACTAAACCCTACATTCTCCCACTTTGTTTTCTTCTTGTTGGTTGTTCAACGTGTTTCAAATCGTTCATCCAGCTTCTTAATATTCCTGCAGGTTGGATTTTATACAGTCGCCTCCATCTGCTTTGTGCCACTCAGCAGGATGCATATGAATTTTTATTAAAAACCTTTTTCCCTCTTTCATCTCAGCCGTCAACGTTTTTTATGTCAGACTCTTTTTATTAGGAATTAATTTAATCTGTGTTTGAAGGGCAAACAGGAAAAGGCAAAACAGACTGTGTGGTAGTGAAGTCAGAGTTTTTATTGAGATGTTTTCCTCTGAATGTTTTCGCTCGTTTAAGGTTCTCTGAGGTCGAAGAGTCGAATGTCCGGCAGCAGATAAACATGACAGATGCATGATGGGTTTTTAGGAACAGATGAGAGGTTTGTGTCGCTCTGCAGATTTTATTCCATCACAGTGAAGGAAAACATTCAATCTCAGACTCTCTTCTCTGTTATTTGGCTGAGCGGCAGTAAAGATTGCAGCTGTTCCCTCTGACTGCCCTGTAATACGCATGTTGCATGAGTAGCCGTTGTGTTCTCTCTCTCTGTCTTGCGTTGTGTGAAGAATTAAACTCGGAGCTTTCTCTCGTTGGCACCAAATCCGTTGTTTATTTGCAGAGCAGAGCACTTGGTAAAACACACTGATGTTATTTCTCTCACAGTCGCACTAAAAGTCGTAGTAAAAGCTCCAGATATTGCTAAAAACACAAAAGAAATCATTCAGCTAACTGGTAGCTAGCACTGACACCACAGAGGTCAGGGCAAAGTTGCATGCAAGCTAGTAAAGTTGCAGACAACGTGGTGTACATGTTTATTTCTGTGGATTCAAGTGATCCAATCATAGCTCAAGCTGCCCCAAAGTTGGCAACTGGAGGGAAGTGGATCCCATCAGTGGCAACAGAGCAGTCAAAGGCAGCACTCAGACATAGGGACATTGTAGGCCAAATGCAGCAGGGAAGAGGTGGTCTTGGCCTTGGGGACAGCATTCCAGCCTGGAACAAGGCCACTCTGTGCCTCATAGACGCAAACTTATGGTGCATTAAGTAAGACGGCAAGAGGAAGCAGACAGGTGGGCAAAAGCCATCATGCAGACGAAGCAAGAGCATTGGATGACATGGGAAGGAGTGGAAAAGAGGAAGATCTGTTGGCAAGAGCCAAGAGACGTTTAGAGCAACCTTCACCATCAAGGCCGTCTACGATGTCCTACCATCACCCAAGACCCTCAACCAGTAGTATGGTGAAGACCCTACATGTTCACTCTGGCCGACTCCAGCGACACTCAAACACATCTTAGTGGGCTGCAAGACCAGCCTCGCTCAAGGCCGTTACACCTGGAGGCACAACCAGGTGCTGAAGTATCTGGAACTAGTGCTGGAAACACAGTGCATGAGTGGTAACGCCCTTCCACCCACGTCAACGTGAAGGCAAGAAACAACATTTGTCTGGGAGGGTGAGGGTCCTCTTGGGCGGGCCCCTCTCGGCTGTCCAGATCCTGGGCAGTTGAGAGGGGTTTGCGATTGGAGGATGCTGGTAGACCTGGACCAAAAGCTCTGCTTCCCACATGAGATCGTATCCACCAACCTGCAACCAGACCTAGTGCTATGGTCAGCTTCACTTAGGCACGTCTACATCATGGAGCTTACAGTGCCCTGGGAGAGCTCAGTAGAGGAGGCCTATGAGTGCAAGAAACTGAGGTATACGGAGCTCGCCACTGATGCAAAACAGCGAGGCTGGAAGGTGAGGGTCCGACCAGTAGAAGTAGACTGCAGAAGATTCGTAGCCACCTCGACATCCAGGCTTCTCCAGGAGATGGGAGTATGCAGGAAGGCCCACGGCAGGCGATCAAGGACCTCTCCAGAGCTGCTGAAAAGCGAAGTCAGTGGCTGTGGATGAAGAGAAAGGATTCCACCTGGGCCCTCAGGTGAGTAGATGGCATCTAGGGGGTGAACCTGGGATGCTGGGATTCACTGCTGAACCCTCTAGAGGTATTGCGGGCCTATCAGCGAATCGTTGATGAAGGAGGGCACCCAGTGGATAACCCAGAGGATGTCCTCACTCACTGGACCATCCCACAGAGTCTTAGGTGTCTCATGTATGCAAGAAGGGATACCAACATCTAGTCCTACACTACGGATCTGTAAACAAGCCGATACTCTCATGAAAGCATTTGGCATGTTTTATAACCATAACACCCACAAAAGCCAGAATTTTAGCCGCTAAAACAAACTTAATTAGCATTTTCAGCAGAGCTCATACTGATCGACTTACTGCGGAGACAGGATACAGCAGACTGAGAACATGATGTGGAGATGTATTTTATAGTTGTATGAGGGTGTTTACTCTTGTTTAGGATCTTTTTGCAGTGTTTTGCATCTATTTACAGTCATTTTGCTTCTCTTCCCAACTATCTGGAGTCTTTCAGAAGTTTGTTTTGTGTCTCTTGGTAGTTGTTTTATGTTCATTTATAGTTGTTTTGGGTGTTTTTGTACTTATTTTGGATCAAATTACAAATATTTTGTGGTTTTTTGTAGTTGTTTTGCATCTATTTGTGGTTATTTTGCTTCTCTTTGGAGTTATCTGGCATCTTTCTGAAGTTTGTTTTGTGTCTCTTGGTAGTTGTTTTATGTTCATTTATAGTTGTTTTGGGTGTTTTTGTACTTATTTTGGATCAAATTACAAATATGTTGTGGTTTTTTGTAGTTGTTTTGCATCTATTTGTGGTTATTTTGCTTCTCTTTGGAGTTATCTGGCATCTTTCTGAAGTTTGTTTTGTGTCTATTTGCACTTGTTTTATGTTACATTTTTGTTGTCTGGGGTGTCTTTGCTCTACTTTTGGATCTGTTTGTAGTTGTTTTGAGTCCTTTTGCGCTTGTTTTGCATAAATTTGTAGTTATTTTTGGATGTATTTGTAACTAGTCTTTGTGTTTTTGAAGTTCGTCTGAGTGTCTGCAGTTGTTTTGCATCTATTTGTAGTAGTTTTGCGTTACTTTGTAGTTGATATGAGTGTCTTTCCTATTGTTTAGGATGTTTTTGCAGATGTTTTCCATCAATTTGTGTCTCTTTGCACTTGTTTTGTGTGACTTTATAGTTCGTATGGGTGTCTTTCTTCTTGTTTTGAATCTATTTGCAATTATTTTGCATCTTTTGGTAATTTGCTTGAGTCTCTACCGGTGTTTTGTGGCTCTTTCTAGTTGTCCTGTATTTGTTTATTGTTGTTTTTGTGTCTTTTTGCAGCTGGTTTACATTTTTTGTTCATTTGTATTTGCAGGTGTTTTGAGTCTCTTTGCAGTTCTTTTCCAGAAACAGATGCTTTTACGGTACAACTGAGCTAAATTAACTGCTTTAAATCAAAACGTAGAGGAAATCAGAGGCAGCCACATCATAAAGTGTGTTTCTGTGTGCAGAATGTTTTAGTAAACAGATAATGAGCTGCACAGCCGGAGGGGAGTCGCAGGAGAAGCTCTGATGAAGGATTCTGATCATTAAGAAGCTTCTCTGTTTGATTCCTAAAACACAAACAGAGTTCAGGGGTTGTCTCGTGTACTTTCTATGTGCTGGAGCAGAAGTTCCTCTAAATTTCTGCTGTGGAGGATTAAAAGGTCTCTTTCGGTGTTTTTGTTTTTGATGGACGATAAGTCAGATGTCAGAAGGAGTAGAAACATTATAAATTAATGGCAGAACTATTAAATATAATTAATTTGCTCCTGTTTGTGGGAATAATAATAATGACTTTATAATATCCGACACTGACCAGATAAATACTGAACATCATAATTTTGTCAAAGATTTAGAGAAAAGTGATCAAAATAAAACGGTTTTATATCTTTCTTTATGTTCTCTGGTCTTCTAGATAGTCCAGAATTCCTCCTCTGAGCTCTGATGTCTCTGTAAAACTGGATATTTGATCCTGTTTGCTCCTCCAGATCACTCATTTGTATTTGCGTCTCGCTTCATTACTCCCTGATTTAAGCACCACCCGCCCGGCCCACCAGGTGACCCAAACCAAACACACCCAGCTGCCTGAGGAGCAGCAGGTGCTTTCTGATTAACGGCTTCATGGTGGATCTTCTTCTTTCGGTGAGATCTGATGCAGCTTCCTGCAGTTTGTTCTGCTTTCTGTGGAGATCAGAGAGTTTTACTTTCACTGCAGGAGTTTCTGGAAACTTTGAGGAGTTTCATTGAGACTCAGAGACCGAATGGACTGTTGATAGGAAGAGGACTTCACAATGTTCAGACAGGTAGCAGTTGTTTTGCATCTCTTTGTGATTGTTTTGCATGCCATTGCTGTTGTTTTGTGTCTGTCTGTGGTCATTTTTGCATCTCTATTTTTTTCATTAATTTGTGGTTATTTTGCATGTGTTTGTGGTTGTTTTGCGTGTGTTTGTGGTTTTGCATGTGTTTGTGGTTGTTTTGCATCTTTTTGTAGTTGCAGTAGTCTTTTTGTTTTGCATCTGCTGTTTTACATCTCTTCGTGGTTGCTTTGCATCTCTGTCAACTGGTCTTACATCTTCTGTAGGCGTTGGGCATTCATTTGTAATTGTGCATCTGCAGTTGTTTTGCATGTATTTGCTGGCATTTAACATTCATTTATAGTTGTTTTGCAGCTGTTTGCTGTTGTTTTGCATCTGTTTGTGGTCAGTTTGCATCTATTTGTATCTGTTTTGCAGCTGTTTGCTGTTGTTTTGCATCTGTCTATGGTTGGTTTGCATCTATTTGTATGTTTTGCAGCTGTTTGCTGTTGTTTTGTATCTGTTTGTGGTCATTTTGCATTTGTTTGCTGCTGTTTTGCATCTGTCTGTGGTCAGTTTGCATCTATTTGTATGTTTTGCATCTGTTTGTGGTCATTTTACATGTGATTGCTGCTGTTTTGTATCTGTCTGCAGTTGCTTTGCATCTGAATCTTCTTGTTTTGCATCTATTTACAGGTGTTTTGCATTCATTTGTAGTTGTTGTGCATCTGTTTGCAATCGTTCTGTGTCTCTGTGCGTTTTTGTGTTTCCCTGCAGTTGTTCTGCATTTACTGTATTTGCAGCTGTTTCGTGTCTCTGTAGTTGTAGGATCTCAGTCTATAACTTGGAGCTACTGAGATGTTAAACCCACAGAAATGTTCTGGTTGATGCTCTGAGCTTCAGTGGGTTTTCTTGTTGTGTTTGTGTTCAGTAACGACTCCACAGGCTGCTGTTTAGTTGCAGAAGAACAAAAAGCTCTGCTGTTCCAGCTGTGCAAGTCTTTTCTAGTTCAAACCATAACACAAATTTGAATCTGTCATTGTATTTATTTTGAGTCAAAACCAGTTTCTTTCTTATTTATTGAAGTCCACAGTGTAGTTGATACTTTAATCCTGCCACAAATGAAACATAGAACCTCTATATAAAAGTTTTTCCTGTTGTTTTTCTTCATTCTCTGCAGTGTTTCGTGTTACATCCCCAGGTGTAGAGGTCTTCTGTGTGACTTTGCTGCAGCAGGAATTATCTGGACTCACTCATTAAACGCTGCATTAACTGAATACACTGGTTTTCAATTAACAGACGCTCGTTAGAGTCTCTGTCACCTGTTAAATGTCACCGAGGCGGTTGCTACACAACCACTTCTCTCAGCGCTGCTCTTAAACGGCTGAAAGTGAAACTAGTTTTGTGGATCAGCAGCTCAGTTGCTCTTAAAGCTTTCAGGGTTTTAATGGAGGGATTTGTACCTCAGAAACAAACATCTGGATTTATGGCTGATGGGCTCCAGTTAAACACCTGGATTCTCTCAGCATTAATTTCAGGATCATTACTGGCTGAGTGAAGAACATCCACACTAGACCTGCCACTAATAATAAAATATAAACTATCCTCTATCTGTCTGCTGTTGGGTTTAATTCTGTACTATGTATCTGCTGAAAAGGAGGCTGGATGTTCAGGACTGTGACTGTAGAATCCTTGTTTCTCTTGATTTCTAGTTAACATGACAACCACTTGAGGAGCTAGCTTTTCTAGCCCACAGACACTGGAAAAAAAATTCTGCAGACAGTTTTGGGTGGAATTAACTTTTAAAACCACAACTTGGTCTTTATTGAGTACAGTTTGGGTGGATTAAACCTTTTAAACTGTGAATACCAGGACAGATAGTAGTATATATACTAAATTACTGATTATTGATTAATAACTTCCCCGACATCTGGTTCATAACTATTCTTTGTTTTTGAGGGTTTTTTTCCTATCCCAGCCAACATATCATCCCAGTAAATAGCCAGTGTCACATCTGATCAGCTGCTGTGGCAGTAAATGTTCCTGCAGCTGGTTAACAAGCGACTCTGACACATGATGGACGGAAAATAATGGAGTGAAGACGAGGCCGAATAAACAGACCTTCAGCTCTGTAAAGCAGAGATATGAAAGAAGAAGAGTTTAACTGCAACATCTGAGCAACACACAGGAAAAGCAGCGACTGGAAGCTGTTGTTTAATTCAGTGATTTACAGTCCAATGCAGCAGCAGCAGCAGTTCAACTATATGGGTTAAATAAAATATTACAAACCTATTTTTGATGCAATTTCAATTAAATCACGTCTAAATCCAGCTTCAAAGATCCTCCTTAGACTCCAACTCATTAGAAAATGTAGTTTTTTACTTAATAATGCTGCAAACTGAGACGATACACTTAAATGAGTAGTTAGTAAAGGATCAGTACAATAAGAGACATAATCATCTGTTCTGTTTGTTCGGACAAATTGAATGCAGCAGAGCAGCAGCAGTTTTCTAATTCCATGCCTGAATTTGTCACGTTTTACAGCCCACTGGAGAACCACAGCGAAGAAACTAATCTGGAATACAAGACGGATCATCTGAGATTAGATGTTGTTTATCAGAGAACAAACAATACAGAAACTACAGCGAGCAGCTGAGTAGTTTAACAGGTTTACGACGTGTTATTTCCCACGAATGAGCGTCTGATGTTTTATTTAAAATGAGGAAGCGAAGTTGAATTAACTCTTCCCTTAATTAGTTCCATTTTTTTCTCTTTAAAAGAAAAACAAAGAGTAACAAAAGAAAACAGTCAAAGTGCTGAAATGACAGTGTCAGTAAGAATATTTGTAAAATCTAAAAAATGTTAAACATGTCAAGTCTTGGTTTTATATTTCAGATTTTTGAGAAATAAGCAATCAAAAAAACCCGCACTTGTGTCTTTCGATGGAGAACCAGCTGATTCTGAGGCGGTCAGGAGGGCTGAGATTAAGTTTAAATGTGTTTTCATTCACAAAAAATTGATCAAAATGTCAAAAATTACCAAAAAAATCATTCAAAATTTTGCAATATTTGTCCAAAATTTTCAAAATGGCACGAAAGTAGCCAAAAAATACACAAAAATGTTCTCAAATAACTTTGATTAAATAAATAATTTCAAAGTTGTCCAAAATTATTTAAAAATGTTTGGAAATTACTCAAAAGTAAAATTCTAAATTATTCAAAGCTGTGGATTTATCAGGATTTATCCATTAGCAATGATACAAGGAACAATTGATTAAATTGTGGGGGTGTTTCTGACTCACATTAATTCCCACCACTCGCTACATATTTAGGTCACGTGATTCAGTATCCGTACATAACGTACACATGCAGAACACACACCTGTGATCAGCACAAAGTCATTTTGTTTGTGGGTACATCTATATTAAATGGACACATTCTATGGTGCTGTGATGTCTTCCATGAATTTTTTCAAGATTTCATCCACTGGAAATGATACAACTGAGCAGCCTTGGAGGAGGACTGTGTTCTCTGAGTGCTTTTCTTGTTCATTATGTAGTGATCAGAGGAAGCAGGTAGTTTTATGCTGGCAAGGAGAGAGAAATGTGTGGCTTTAGCTGGTAACAGGGCACCATGACAACGTCTACTGTGGTGCTTAATGAGCCATCCTGGCAAAGTTTTTTTTGCCCCCAAATCTAGTTAGAATCATTTAATATTTACAATCTGCTGATACCTGATGTTATTTTCCTAGAAAATAAACATTTCTAATATTGTAGGTGAGCTGTAGTACCTACGTGTGCCACCGGGGGAAGCGTCTTATTGTTTCATAGAGCAATATGAGGCTTTAGCTAGTAACAGGGCACCATGACAAAGCCTTCTGTGATGCTAAATGACCTCTGATCAGTTAAATTGATCCAGCATCAACTAAGACACTGTTCTGGTATCCTTGTGACATTCATAACGTCTTCATTTAGTTGATTGCTGTCTTGTTACTCTATTAAACTGCTGTCTGACGTCTTTATTAGACACATTTACCGATTCCTGGATGTTCAGTCGAGCATTTTGCTGTAAATCAGAAACCTGGAAAGCTAAAATCTGCAGCGTCTCGAAGCTCAACGTCTCCCAGAGTCTCTTATCGATTTGTGCAGCTTAGAATTAACATTGTGACAGACAGGAGGTGTCCCTTTAACGCCTTTTTAATGGGAGATTACATGGTGTCAGTCTGGGGTCTTTCTCACTCCATGGACCAGAAAGAATCCTGCAGGAATCCTGAACGTGTCTCTAATGAAGCAGCAGGACCAGAATAGCTCGGAGGGGATCGAGTGTCACGCAGATAAAACCTCGCGGGGTGACGGCAGGCGCCTTTTAAAAGGCAGAAAAATGTATTTTCCTCTCACTTTAATGAACCTCGGTGAATGATTGAACCTCGTAATAACCATAACAACATGCAGATCATCTCTTCTGGAGACTCGGAGGCTCGTTTCGTCGTTGTTTGTGGCGACCGTACGAACAAACGGAGCCAGATTCCTCTTCTTATTGTCATTCTGGTTGACTTACGGCGACCACATGGGCAGAATGAAAGTGATTTGGCTTCATTTCTCACAACGCTTCAGTCTGGATGAGAGGAAACAAAGGAGACACATGAGGCTTTGTTTCATTAGACGCAGCCACTCAGAAGTTTATTAACAGCAGAGTGAGGTGACGAGTAGTTTGCTGTCGACTTAAAGGGCTGGAAATCCAAGAAATAAAAGGCCTGAAGTTTCATTAAATCCTCACATTTATCCATTTTTCTCTGCCATATAAAGTCTCTATGGAAACAGAACAAGAGAGAAGGAAGAAACGTCTTTTAGTGAAATCATAAAGAACCTATAAAAACAAGAGCTGAATTTCTTTGATTACGCTGTGGGGAAAAAAGTCCTGCAAAAATAAGAAATGCAAACCAAAACTTTGGAATTTTTTCTTAATGTTCTAAAAATAAAAATGAAGATGACCAAATGCTTTCACATGCAAAAAATAACAAATTATCTATAAAATAATGATATTTTTTCTGATTTAAATACAGTAAAATGTACTATTTGTAAAAACACAGATTTTTCTTTACTTTTTTGCTGTATTTAAGTGACAAAAATAACATTATTTTATAGATTTTTTTATTTGAAAGAAATATCAATTAGACACAATTAGAATGAGAGAAATCATAAAAAGACAAACATCTACACAAACAAATATAACAGCAAGGGTGAGCTGTGAAAAATGACAAATAAAAAAAATCCTGCATAAAACAGCAGAAAAAAAGAAATAAAACTACCAAACACTTTCGCATTGAAAAAACTGTGTGAAAATAATATAAATTATCAATAAAATAATGATGTTTTTGCTGATGTAAAAACAGTAAAATGTACTATTTGTAAAAATAGAGATTTATTTTTGATATATTTTTATTTTCTTTAATTTACCACATTTAAATGTAAAAAAAATTAAATTATTTCATAGATAGTTATTTGAAAGAAAAATCATGTTGACATTTATAATGACAAATCATAAAGAATGTATAAAAACAAAAGCTGAATTTCTTTTGTTACATTCTGAAAAAAAATCTTCAAAAAATGCAAAAATTTGACACGAAGCTGCAATAATTTTTTTTAAAATACTCTAAAAATAAAAATGAAGTCGACCAAATACTTTCACATTAAAAAAACCTATGAAAAACTGTGAAAAATAACAGCAATTATCTATGAAATAACTATATTTTTTGCAGATTTAAATACAGTAAAATGGTTTAGCTTACTGGTTAAACACTGTTTATTTTCTTCTATTTGCCATGTTAAAATGATAAAAAAAAAAACACCATTATTTATAGCTATTTGCTGTTATTTGAAAGAAAAATCATTTTGACATATTTTGAATGAAAGAAACCATAAAAAGACCAAAAAAATGTATTACCAAAATATTATTATTTTATAGATCATTTATGTTACTTTCACCAGCTTCACAGGTTTAAATTTTAATTTTAGAATAAATCAATAAAAAATAAAATGAATACATTCTCGCATCTTTCCTGCCAAATTTTTGTATTTTTTTGCAGCTGTTTTTTTCGGTGAAACTAAAAAATTCAACATTTGTTTTTTTTTTTTTTTAAATGATTTCTGTCATTCTGGACTAAAAGACATTCCTTCATTTTCTCTCCTTCATGGCTGTTCTGTTTCCATAGAGCTGCAGGATTTTATATTGTGGTGAAAAATGAGCCTCAGTGAAGGAAAATGTGACAGAAACAAATAAAAACGTCCAGAAGCTCCTTTTATTTCACTTTTCCTTCGATTTCAGCTCCAAACACTTTCTGAAGATGTTGTTTAACCCTCCTGTCGTCCTACAGGTCAAAACTGACCCGTTTTAAAGTCTGAAAATGTGGGGAAAATGTATTTTCAGAGTGAAGCCTCTGATGTCCACATCTTCAACATTTCTGGGAAATGTTTGAACATTTTTTACATGCAGGTTTACATGTGGAACCCAGAACTAAAGCAGCAGCTGGGAAACGTGTTGCTGCTCTTCAGACTAAAACAGGAGCTTTCTGAGGATCACAGCTAAACCACAGCGACTACAGGAAAAAGGTTCCACCACAGCAGCCATTCTCTTTAAGCTGTAATCGTTATCTGAGGAGAGTTTGTGTGCAGACAGTCGGATATAAAACGGTGTTTGTTCTGGAAGCTGCTCTGTCCACATCTCATTACCGCCTGCAGACTTTTCACCTCGTTTCTCTGGAACTGGAGCAAATACAGCAACAAAAAAAACAGCCGAGGGGAGAAACAGAACTGAAATAATGAATAGAAAATGTCTCTGAAGTTTCTTATCTGGTTTAAGCGTGTTTAAAAATGTAAAAGTCCACCGTCTGCATGAAGATAAGAGCTGAAATTTCATTCATTCATTGGCTGTAGGTTACTTTCTGGATGAATTAATGAGTTGTTTGGTTCAGAAAATGACAAATGTGTTGGCGAATAACAAACATACATCGGATCATAGCATAACATAGCATAGCATAGCATGCTATAAAAAAGTTTATGTTTAATTCTTTTGAATAATTAGCTGTAAATATTACAGATTTTCCTGGTTTTGCTAATATACAGAAAAAACTAAAGTCACAGAGAAAGTAATAATTTACATGTTGACCCTAAATCGACTGATCAAAACTACAAATAATGTCAACATAATATAATAAACTCTATTTTTACAAACAGTAATTTATTGTTTTACAATGTTTAAATTAGTAAAATTACAGTTCTGTGTTTAAATTACATTATTCTGAGGGTATCTGCTGTTATTTGAATGAAAAAATAGAAATATTAAACTGTTATTTTATGATTCTTTTTTTTATTGTTTTGTAAAACTAGTAAAAATCATTGAATAAAATCATTAATTTACATATTAAAAAATGGCCAAAGCCATAAATAATATCTCACATCACAAATCTGTATCGTTTGGCTAATTTTACTGTATTTAAATCAGCAAAAATATCTTTATTTTACAGATATTTGCTCTTATTAGAAAGAAAAATTGAAAAACTGTGAATTATTTTACAGATTTCTACCCGTTGGATTAAATTACAGAAAACATCTAATAGATTCACATTAAAAAAATAATTAATTTACACGTTGCATCTGTATTTTTACCTTTAGTGATTTACTCCTTTACAGTGTCTATTAGTGTATTTTAAATCAGTGAAAAAGCAAAATGACTTTATAGATAATAGCCATTATTTTCAGTTTTTAATGTATTTTTCTGGCTTCATCACTGCTTTTTTTATGACAGTGTGCAAGAACAGTGCAAAAAAACGCAGCATGTTTTGTATATTAAGAACAATTTGTGTAATATTTATGGTGCAAAATGAGATTTATTCATACGCACTGAAATATGGCAGAAAAAACTGTCAAAAAGTGCAGTATTTATGTTGCAAACACACAAAAATATCGAGAAATGCATTAAGTCCTGCGGTCAATTGAAGCTGATTTAGTCTCTGGAGACTCCAATACTTAATGTCACGCTATAAATTGATTTTATTGGACTTCACACAGTGTTTTCCCTCCATTATCTAGAATCCATGTAACCTTCGATCAATAGCATCAATAATTTCAGATTCCTGTTCGCTGCTTCGCCGCCCAGAGCTTCCTGCTCTCAATTAACCTCCTCCAACACTCCGAGCTGTTTTATTTCACCGGAGAACGTTCCTTCATTAGAACAGATAACAGACAGTAACACGGAGTTCCACACAGCAGCAGGATTAGGAGGCGAAAGCACAAAGCAGGACGGTTTTCTAGTGACTAGACAGAAAATATCAGCAGAAACATCGACGATGCATCAGTGATTTCAGTTTTACAGCACAATTCAGCCGCTTTAAGACCAGTAAGACCAGTTTAACACCATTTTAAGACCAGTTTAAGACCAGTTTAAACTCTGCCAGGTTACTGTTTGCCACTGATTTGAGATTTTTTAATGTTAGAAGCTAATTTAACACAACAGCAAATCAGGACACATTTTAAATCTGAGCTGCAGGAATTAGATGCTTCATTAGTTTGCTGTCAGGTTCTGTTTAAAGGGGTGGTAAAAAATAAAGAAAAAAAGAATGAAAAGTAACCGTAACTGAAAAAAAGAAGTTAAAAGATGTTCAGAATTTATAAAGGGAAAATATTTGTAAAATAATTATATTTTTTTTCTGATTTAAATACAGGAAAAAAGTTTGATCTTATGACCAAACAATCTATGTCTATACATGTAAGAGACGAAAAATATCACTATTTGGAAAAAATTCACAATTTGGGCTTTTTTTCCCTGTAAATTACCATTGGAAGAATTATTTTCCAGCTTTCAGCTTTCAAAATAAAATAAATAAAATAAACCAGTAAAATGTTACCATCAAATACTGTAATAAATAAATAAATAAATAAATAAAAATTCCTTGACATTTATAAAAACAAAAAAGAACACAGACTTTGAAAATCCATATTTACATTTCTGGTCATTTTTTTTTATGAAGTTAAAATGTAAATTCATATTTTTTCTGTAATTTTACTAGTCATCTGTAATTTAACAAAATAAGAGAAAACTAAATTAAAAAGCATTGAAAAGCGTTTATTTTTTCATTCAAACAACAGCAAAGACCCTTAAAATAATGACAGTTTTTGCTGATTGAAATACAGGAAAACATTTTAATCTTATAGCCAAACACTGTAAAAAAAATAAAAATAAAATAAAAAATAAATTAATAAATGAAATTTAAAAAAAATCACTATTTGTAAAAACTTTGTAAAGACTTCAGATGTCCATGTTATTTACAGTTTTGGCTTCTTCCCTGTAAAATATCACTTAAATAATTATTTTCTAGCTTTCAGTTCTCAAAATACATAATGTGTCTTCAAATATCTGTAAAATAATGAAAGTTTTTGCTGATGTAAATAAAGGAAAATAGCAACATTTTACCATCAAAGATTGTAAAAAAAATAAATAAATAAATTAAAGAAATCTAGTTACCATTTACAAAAAAAAAAACAAAAAAAAACACAGAATATATATCTACATTTCTGGTCAATTTATTTATGGGTTTAACATGTAAAGTTAATATTTTTTTCTGTAATTTTACCAGTTAAGTATAATTTAACAAAATAAAGAAAAACTGTAAAATAGCAGTTAAAATGATGGAACATTTTCAGCCTTTAGTGTACATTTATTTTTTCATTCAAATAAATTTTCTTTTATATGAACAATATTTACAGTTTTGGTCAGTTTTTATGGGGTTAACATGTAAATTAATACATTTTTCTGTAATTTTACGAGTTATTTGTAATTTAATAAAATAAGGAAAAAATGTAAATGTTAACATGCAGAATTTTTCTTTCAAAAACAGGCAAATATCTGTAGAATAACAACAATAATAACAATTGCTGATTTAAATACAGTAACAATAGAGTAATTCTTCAGTCAAATGACACAGATTTGATGTGAATTATTTACACTTTTCACCTGTTTTTAGGGTTAACTTGATTTTACTAGTTATCTGTACATTATTTATACAGGCAAAATTACAGTAAAACTATTAAAACACTTAGATTTTTTACATCGTACGTTCACTATTCATTAGCTCAGTATGCATGAGGAGACGAGAGTGATGTGTTTGAGTATATTCTATAAATAAAATAATGACTGCGGTAGGTAGAGACATGGAGAACTAATAATTGCATTTCCATGATAACTTGTTATTGCTGCATATGTCAGAAAATCCTTTAAGTCCTTTAATCATTGAACTCGACATCGAACATCACAGAGACGTCTGATGATTCACTTCACAGCTGGTGGCTGGTGTGCAGCTTTATTATTGATTTACCTGTCAGAGACGGATGGTACCTGTGTTTGAAGGACGCTGGGGGATATTTTCACATGTTGATCCACGGCAGAATCACAGCTCGCGACAACGACATTAGTTGTGTGTACGGTTGCCTGGATACGACGCCTGTCACATCATCACCACAAGGCTAAAGGTCCAACTGAGTTTTAATTTTATTCATTAAGTTGTGACCTGAAGCGGTGACTCCATCCTCTGCAACTTTGATACTTCTTTAACGCATTGGTTGCCCCCAGCTGGAACCTTTTCTTTGTCCGTCATGTTTACAGAGTGTGTCCGAATGTGGGGGAAACCATGGAGGAAGCTGCTGCTCTACACATACAAATAAAAACAACAACAGAATGTCCGGGAAAACGTTTCATGGGTTTGACCAAAATGTGGCAGTTCAGCAAAAAAAAACCTCCCCCAAAGGTAAGGCATGGTGGCGACAGCATCATGAGTTGGGACTTCTTTGTTTCCTTTGGGTCTGAAAAGTTTCCAATCATCAAAGTTTATCTTCAAAGATGAAGCATGGTGGTGGCAGCATCATGAGTCAGGGCTTATTTGTTGTCTTTGAGTCTACACAGATTGCTATCATCAAAGTTTATCTTCAAAGACGAAGCATGGTGGTGGCAGCATCATGAGTCAGGGCTTATTTGTTGCTTTGGGTTCAGAACAGTCTGCTATCTCAGAGTTTATCTTCAAAAATGAAGCATGGTGGCGGCAGCATCATGAGACAGTGCTTATTTGTTGCCTTCGGGTTAATACAGTCTGCTATCTTAGAATTTATCTTCATAGATGAAGCATGGTGGTGGCAGCATCATCAGTCAAGGCTTATTTGTTGTTTTTTGGTCAGAACAGTCTGTTTACTTAGAATTTATCTTCATAGATGAAGCATGGATGGATGGATCATGAGTCGGGGCTTATTTGTTGACTTTGGGTCTAACCCATTGCCATCTTCAGAGTTTATCTTCATAGATGAAGCATGGCGGCAGCGGCATCATAAGTCATGGCTGAAGCTGGTTGATGTCATTGGTCTAACACTGAACTGGTGTAAATTTTAAACTAATTTCTCAACCGATTTCTGATAAAATTAAGTTTTTTCACATTATTTAAAAGTAATTATTACTTGGGGGTATACTACTTATAATAGCAATAATTGACTCCTCAATCACTCAAGAAAGTTCAGTAAAAATAACTTTCTTTTCATTTTTGTGACCAAGTATTTCATATTGAAAGTGTTCTACATGTTTAGTTGTGTATTATTGTTACATGCAGCCACTGACTGGGTGACTTCTAGAGGAGAAATGAACTAAAATGAGTTAAAAGTCCCTGATGTGAGGTTCATCCTGCTGCTGCTGATCATCGCCTCAGACAGACGTACAGCAGCGTGGGAGGTGGTGATGATGATGTTGATGGTGATGATGATGATGATGCTGTTGACATTTGGAGGCATCAGTGGTCGCCACGGTGACAGTGTCTCTCTGTGGGGGGGCTGCAGAGGAAACGCATCAGTAGAAACCAGCATCTGAACTGGTTAATGTTCACCATGGCAACCAGATGAAGTGTGTGTAGGTTGATTTAATGACATGATCAGATTATTTTGTTTGTTTGTTTTATTGTCTTTTACCCTTTATTTATACATCAGTTTATGAATTTATAATATTTATTGACTATGCTTTACTTAGAACTAATTTTATTTGTTGATTTTTCTATTTATTCACTTATTTGCATGTTCAGTGTAGTGTTTATTACTTGAATCCATCCATCCATCACCCATCCATCCACCCATCCATCCATCCATCCATACATACATACATCCATACATACATACATCTATTTGTTTGTCATCCATGCATCCATCCATCCGTCCATCCGTCCATCCATCCATCCATCCATCCATCCATCCGTCCGTCCATCCATCCATCCATCCATCCATCCATCCATCCATCCATCCATCCCTCCCTCCCTCCCTCCCTCCCTCCCTCCCTCCCTCCCTCTGTCTGTCCGTCCGTCCATCTATACATACATTCATCCATCCATCCATTATCCATCCATTCATCCATCATCCATCCATCAATTATCCATCCATCCATTTTTCATCCATCCATCCATCTGTATTTTAACGATGGATATTTTATTTTATTTCATCTCATTTTATTTCATCTGGTGTTTGTTTTATAAATATTTTACTTTGTTTACATCTATTTGCTGGAGAAATTATGATGAGAAAAGTGAAAATTTAAGGTTTGTGTCTTGAATAGTTTCTGAGATATCGTCATTCAAACAGACACAAATTTCACTGTAAGAAAGAACCTGCTGAACATGTGTTGATGGATAAATCTTTAAAAGAACATTTACTCAGACGATATTTAATATACAGCATAAAATTTCACAGACAACTTTATAGATATCTGTATTTTGTGTTATAATAATCTCAGTTGAATCCGAGACGATCGATTTCCCTTTCATGGTGAAACTCCCTAGTAGCAGATGATTTTTCAGTCATCTGTCCCTGTCAGAGGTTATATGACACAGATTTTACACCATGTCGTACTTTTCTTCTCCAGACATGATCACAGCAGGACCATCGGTGTCAGTTTGTTGTGTATCTGTTAGTGGAGGTTGATGATTGATTCAGTCTGTGGGCGTCACTGGACACTTGTTCAGGTCTTCACACTGACTCTGGTTTACAGCTTCTGATCCAGTCAGAGGAGCCAGCGAGTTCATTCCACAGAAAACTGGAGCAAAGAAATGAGATGTTCTGGTAGTTTCCAAACAGCTTCTGTCATCCTGCTGCTGAGCTGTTCCCACTTTACAATCCACCAGGAGGAAAAAAACAAACACTTTTCAGCCGTTAGGCCTCATTAATGAAGCCAAAAGCCCGATTTATACAAAGGTTTACCTTCCAGCTGGTCCACAATATTCCACTGGGACAGCTTCATTAAAAAACACAACTTTTAATACAGCTCTGAAACAGAAACTAGAGAAACACTGGTGTGTGGAGATGTTTCATATAATTTATTCAGTTACAGAATCATGTTATTAGTCCCTGAATCATCTTTGACTTTTGGAACCTTTTGCAAAAAAACTCTGTCTGTCCATGCAACAATTGTCGATCCAACAAACATCCATCCATCTAACAATTGTCCATCCGTCCAACAATCGTCCATCCATCCCTCCATCATCCATCCATCCATCCATCCATCCATCATCCATCAATCATCCATCCAGCAATCACCCACCATCCATCCATCCCTCCATCATCCATCCATCCATCATCCATCCAGCAATCACCCATCATCCATCCATCCATCATCCATCCATCATCCATCCATTCCTCCATCATCCATCCATCCATCCATCCATCAATCATCCATCCAGCAATCACCCATCATCCATCCATCCGTCCAACAATCGTCCATCCATCCCTCCATCATCCATCCATCCATCCAACCAACAATCATGCAAAAATCCAACAATTATCCATCCATCCATCATCCATCAATCATCCATCCAGCAATCACCCACCATCCATCCATCCCTCCATCATCCATCCATCATCCATCCATCCATCATCCATCCAGCAATCACCCATCATCCATCCATCCCTCCATCATCCATCCATCCCTCCATCATCCATCCATCCATCCATCCATCATCCATCCATCCATCCATCCATCCAACAATCACCCATCATCCATCCATCCATCCATCATCCATCCATCCATCCAACAATCATCCATCCATCCATCCATCTTATCTTATTATTTATAATAAGGCAGTAGAGAGGTGTCAGGGTGACTTTATAAAAAATTCTATTGATTTTTTTTTTTTACAGAATTGTTCTTTTCATAAACTCTTATTTTTATTGCACAGCCTTGATCACAGTCCCTGCACAGACCGTATGTGCAATAAAAACTCCCAAATGTCGAATCTTCTACAATGTTTGGGGTGATTCTCTAAAAACATGAGCTTCTGGAGGTTTTTTAAAATATTCCCATTAATGCCACCGTCCTGGTATCTGGAGCTGTTCATCAATCTGACAGTCACTTCTTCCACAACCTCATCAGCAGTGAGGCTTAAAATGAAAATGCTGCTGATAGCTGGTCAAAATCATCTTTTCTGCTGCTGAGATATGAGATTAGATAAGATAAGCCTTTATTGAATCCCACAGTGGGGAAATGTGCAGCATTCCAGCAGGGAAGGCGATGCAAACATTTTAAAAAAAAACCTCATTTTTATCTCTATTCAGTGTTTCTCTGCTGGGTTTTTTGCTCATTTTGCTGCTCACATGTGGTGGACAAACTAAGCTTTTTGCCAGATGGAGGTGGACGTTGCTGTTGAGAACGTTCTGCTAGTAAACACTATTACAGAACAACAAAGAACATTCTCAAACCAACATTCAAAAGATGTTTTCAAGACATTTTCAAGGCCTCAGAAGACAGAATGAAGCTGGACTTTTCCAAGTAAAAAAAACAAAACAAAGCTCAGTGTATCCAAGTAGCATTAAATCAGAGTGAATTATTTTTTATCAGACGTTTTCTTTGTGCATCAGTTAGCAAAACAGTCTTTCCAACTTTAAAGACTTTATTTATCTGACTTTCTATCAAACCCCCTGCTGCTGTCGATGCTGAAATGTTCTGTCGTGAAGCTTTAGTTCCACTTATTTAAAGAGGAATTGAGTCTGAAGAGAGAAATTATTTTTAAAAAGTGTTTTAATATTGATTTAATTCATTTCTTTATTCCTGTTTCTGAGAGTCTGACAGGCAGCGGGGACTCTGAGGGAACAGAAGATTATGAAATCCAGACAAAACACCTGCAGCGGTTTTTATTGCTTCTCCTCCCAGATGACATTTTCCTGTTATTCCTGCTGGAACTAACAGCTTCTCCTTTGTGCTTTTCTTTCTAAAGTTGCTCTTCATTGTCTGGGATTTCTTCACTTTGCCATTCTGCCTGATGGACGCTGACGTCCGTTTGTTTGGCTCAGCCGGTAAAAAGCTTTTTCCCGCAAAGACAAGCCTCTTAGGCAGAAGGAAAGTAGAAATAAAAGGCTGCCGAGCATCAAAGTGCCTCCATGTTTCAGCCTTTTGTCTTTTCTCTACATGAAGTCGGAGCTCTAAAGAAAGTTATTAGCAGCAGCAGCGACTAATCCAGGAGCTTCTCGGCTCTAATAACCGCTCTTAAAGCTGCAGCTGAAGGATTTTCTACAATCTGTGCAGAACATCAGCTGATTAGAACCTGGATGGTGGAAAACGAGACAAACACTGAATATATTATATAAACATTTCAACCTAATGTTCAAGGAACGTTGTGAGGAGATTTATCATTTAAAATAATGTTTCTGTGAGGGCAAAAGTGAACTAAAACAGAACATTTTAACATAAGTGGATGTTTGGAGGATGTTAACAGAATATGATAAAAAAAAATGATTAAAAAAGTTCTCAAACTAACATTCAAAAAACGTTATCGAGTCGTCAGAGGACAGAATATTCTTTATACAAACATCTGTTACCATAAGACCATCATCCATCCACCATCTAACAATCATCCATCCATCCATCCATCTACCATCCATCATCCATCCATCATCCATCCACCCAATCATCATCCATCCATCTATCATCCAACCATCACCCTTCCATCATCCATCCATCCATCCATCCATCCATCCATCAACCCTCATCCATCATCCATCATCCATCCATCCATCCACCATCCATCTGCCATTCATCTACATCCAACAATCCATCTTCCATTCAGCAACCATCCAACCATCATTCCTCCATCCATCCATCCATCCATCCATCCATCCATCCATCCATCCATCCATCCATCCATCCATCCATCCATCCATCCCTCCAACCATCTGTTTACAGTTAAAACCATTTAAACCACTAAAACATGAATTAATTGTAGATAGTAAATAATTTAAACATAATTCGTTGCAGACTGAATCAGTAGGGGTGTTTCAACGTCCTTCCGCTGCCTCTCAGAGTGTCTGTGTCGGCATTATTTGGTTATTATGGGGTAATTCGATAATAAAGCAGCTGATTGATAATGAAACCTGATGCCCCCGTCAACTCTTGGGGCTGTAAATGTTGCAGTAAGGCGGTGCTGAGCTGGTGGATCTGCAGCTTTAATGTGCTGCTGGTGTTTCATTCCTGCTGGCTGTAAACGTCTGGCCGGGCTGATGGACGATGTGCAGCTCTGTGTGGGAGTTGTCACTTCTGAGAGTCTGGATTCGGCTTCCTGATGATTTGCCTCCTTTCGTTCCATTATTTCTAATTCCAGCCCAACACCTCGCAGCCAGTCGCGCTCAATCACATTTTACTCTTTCATTAACTGTGCGCCACAAAAACAAATCTACTGGTAATTTTCATGATTTGATACAAATCGATTTTCTGCTGGATTGTGCTGCCTCCAGGAACCAGACGAACGCTGACAACCTAAAGTCCAGTCTGACAGAAACTCTTGGCCATATAGACGGAGGATTTATGAGCCTAAAGTTGGTGCAAAACAGTAATAAAATATGTGTTCTGAGTTGTCAAACCACAGAAAACTCTAGAGAGAAGTTTCTTGGTGGTTTTTGCCTCCATACACTCATTTTTCTCTGCAACATAAAGTCCTCTATGGAAACAGAACAACCACGGAGAAGGAGAGAGAATGAAGAAAAGAATGACAGAAATTATATATAGAAAAAAAGAAGAAATAAAAGTTTGAATATGTGGAGCTTTCCAAGTTCCACAGGTGTTAATAATACTGGAAAAACGTTGGCTGTACAAACTATTCACATTTTAAAACCTCTATAAACTGCATCCTGTGTAGAAAGATGTTTCTCCATGCTGAATGTATCTCCAACAACTTACTGCTCTGTCCACTGTTTCTGAGCCATGCTGCATTTATTTTATTCATCCAGTAGGTTTGGTTTTCCTCTCAGTCTCTCTGTGGAAACACTGCCTGCAGTTCAACCAAAAACTGGACCAATAAAATAAATGCATCATGGCTCAGAAACAGTAAACAGAGGAGCAAGTTGTTGGAGATACATTCAGCATGGAGAAACATCTTTGTACAGAGGATCCAGAGAGAAAAACAGAGCTGGTAGAAGCTGGAAACATGGAGCTAGTTAAATATCTATCGTATGTATGATTGGTAACACCTGTGAGCACTTGGAGAAATGCTGTATTTGCTAAATATGGGTTTTTAAAAAAGTTTTGTGAAGCTAGTAATCAAAGAAACTCAACATATTTTTTTTGTTTTTTCTTTTTTCTCTCTCCTTCTTCATGGTTGTTCTGCTTCCATCGAGTTGCAGGACTTTAGATTGCAGAGAAAAATGAGTCCATGGAGAAAAAATAACACCCAGGTGGTGTTTTTCTGTTATGTGGGAAACTCAGAACACATATTTTATTGCTGTTGTACACTGACTTCAGGGTCATAATTCTTCCATTTATGGTCAGCAGTAATATAAGAGCAGAGTTTCAGTCATATTGGACTTTAAGATATAATATTGAGGTGAAAAATGAGCCCACAGTGAGGAAGAATGGAAGAAAACTCCCAGAAACTGCAGGTTTAAACTGAAACTTTGATGTTTGTTTGAAGTAAAACTTGCTTTTCCTGTATTTTTTTACTTCCTAAACCTGCTTCTCCTCTCATTGCTGTTTATGATGCTCTGTACATTTCCAGGATATTCTCTTAATGCAAAGCAAGAACTTTTATCTCGAGAAAAGCGTCATCCGCCTCCCTCTATGAATCTGAATCAGCCGTTAATCCAGCTCTCTAATCAAGTCTGGAAGTGTCTGCGCTGCGTTTGTTTGATAGAGAATTATTAATAAAAGGTGTTTCTTATTCACGGGCCACATCCGACAATGATAGAGGTCCTCTTTCATTTTTCCCCACTTCCACTGAAGAGGAATTAATCAGGAAACAATCAGGATCTGGTATCTTCCTGGACGGATCCTAAACCTGTCCACACTCTGCATCGCTAATCAGCCCAGTGCAGCAGGAAGAAGGAGAGATCCTCAGATAAAAGCCCATTCTCATTAGGTTCTGGAAGGAGGAGGCTTTCAGTCATTTCCATTCAGAGTCATCAGGGTCTCCGATAGCTTCTCACCCGGAGGGATTATTACTGTTTAATTCCAGCTCTGGCAGCCACTTCAGCCTCATTGTACTGATCCACTGAGAGAAACGTGCAGCTTCATCAGTGTAGGAACTGTCTAAACCCTCCTGTTGTCTTCATTTACGGGCACCAAAAAATATTGTTCCCTTGTTTGAAAAAAATCCAAAAATTCTGCAAAAAAAATTCCCCAAATTTCTGTAAATTTGCAAAACCTTCAGGAAGAAAATTCCAATAATTCCTTAAAAGTTTTTTTTTTTAAATCCCCCAAATTTGGCAAGAAAATTCTTGTAAATATTTTCCAAAAAATGAGTAAAAATCTTTCAAAAAATCCTAAAAATATCTAAAGTGATTCCATATTAATTAGTAAAACTTCTGATATTTTCTTTAAGAACATTCACATAAAAATCAACCAAAATCCAGCGAAATTCACAGGATTTTGGTTGATTTTTTTTTTGTGAATGTTCTTAAGAAACGTTTTTAACATTTCTTTTTTTCCACCAAAAAATGTTCAAAGGTTTCCCCAAAATGTTGAAAATGTGGACATCAGAAGTTTCACTGTGAAAATATATATTTTTTCCTACATTTTCAAACTTTAAAACGGGTCAATTTTGACCTGCAGGACGACGTGAGGATTAATATCTTCATATGCCAACATTTTTAAAGACCCTGACCTCTGTGGCATCTCTAGTAGAGCTGTAGTGTCTAAGTGGTCCATTAGTTGGTCGATAGGCAATTAAGAGAAATCATCAACAGCCTTCCAGGATTAATCCATTATTTATGGCAGCAACAGGAACACCACAGTGTTTTCACAACTTTGAACCGCTTCAACCCAATGAAGATCGCTAGGATGAACTTATTTAGTGTTTAAAGTCGACTCCAAACGGACCGACATCGTGTCAAAGAAGTGGTCGGTGTGGCTGCACCCTGGTGTTCCACTGTTTAACCTGTTGCCCTCCGGTAGGCGCTACAGGTGCATCAAATCTACAACCAGTAGACTTCAGAGCAGCTTCCTCCCTAAAGCCATAACCTGCCTGAACGCCGACATGCATCGACCTCTAAATCCAACACACTGTAGTGCAATACACTGGTGCAACATTGAATAAATCAGAATCAGAAAAGTCTTTATTGCCAATAGAGCAGTGCCTAGCAACAACAACAGACAATGTGGACTGTTTATTGTGTAGTATTCATGTGTTTACATTTTCAAGGGGCAACTCTCTATGGCATTATACATTGTGTAATGACAATAAAGGCACTCTTTTCTATTTTTCATTATAGATTAGCTTCTCATAGGGAATCTACAGGTTATCTTTGGATTGTTGCTTTTCTGTTTAAAAATGTGTAAATTTGTTGTCTCCACTATGTTAAGTGCTTTGAGATGACATATGTTGTGAATTGGTGCTACAAAAATTAATTGAATTGAATTGTAGTACCTGGTTGCCGCTTCCTGTTTAGTACTGTAGCAACCAGAGGAGGCATCACTTTCAGTTTAGGTAGTAATGGGGCACCATGACAAAGACTTCTGTGGTAGTTAATGGATTCTGGCCAAACTCACATTTATAAGACCAGTTCTGACCCAGTAGGTTTTATAGCACAATGCACATGTTCAGTAATAGTTTTTGTGTCATGTGTCTGTTGTTGAAAGAAGCTTTATGGTACAATGGCATTAGCACTAAATATTTGTACTGTTTTACAAGTCTTAAGTTTACTGAACATTTAGTCGTCGACTCCAAATTAGTCAAAGAAGTCGTCGCTGTTTCTGCTTTTTACTCAAGCAAATGGATAAAAAGTCGAGTGAAAACTTTGCAATCACAGCTTGAAAACCAGCATGTCAGATAATCTAAAAACAGCAGCTAAATTGTCTGTTATACTCCTCAATAGTTCTTTATAGGGATGTTATTGATCAATTGGCGTTAATCATTTTCCCAATTATAACTATATTATATCATAAGGCAGAAGACCAACATCATATAAGTCAGGTAATGTAGATTAACTGTAGTACCTGGTTGCACCTCCTACTATTTAGAGCAGTTTTATGTTAGCAAACATCGAGCATTGTGGGAGGTTAGGTACCAAAGGGGCACCATGACAAAGACTTCTGTGGTGGTTAATGGATACTGGTCAGAGCCATAATCTAGTAGGACAGTGTATTTGTAGCACAATGGCATAAATAGCCAAGATATGTTTATGCATCATATCTTAACTTTATTCAGAAAAGTCCAGATTATGGCCTCAGATTCATGATACAGGGGGTCCTCAACTTACGTCGGAATGTAACGGGATTTTTGCCATAAATCAGAACTCATATACATAAGTACCATTTTATTATATCGAATTTTACGTCCAGCTCTGCCATCAGAAGAGTCTACCTTACGCTCTCCAAAAAAACAACACAAACAAAAGAATGCAAATGTAGCACGATCCAATGTGGCGTACAACCGGCGAATGTAAACACAGCCATCTTCCTCGTATAGCGCCGCATGACGACGTATTCGTCTGCTCTGCTCGCCAACTAGTTCTCGCGTAAAATTTGCTTTAATGCTGCAAACGTTGTACGTTGGAATGATGGAACAAGACTTTCTTAATAAATTTATGGGAGATGGCGACGTAACCACAAAACGCCGTAGGTCGAGGACGTCGTAAACCGAGGACCTAGTGTAGATATTTTTTTTTTTTTTTTTTAAAAAACACTGTATTTGGAGGAAGCACTGTTTCCAAATTCTGAGGAAAGGTTTCTCATAAGACTTGGACAGCTTTATTGTATTTTAATATTTAAAGTGTTAATAAGCTTATATTACAGCTTCCTCATAATTCTGTGAAAATAATGAAATCTTTTTTAATAACATAAATGTAATATACTGCTATCATTCAAACTGAGAGTAAACGGATGCCCCAAAGGACAGCCTTGTTTGAAGCCAAGTCAAACAGTCATATCCACAGAGAGTCGTCTGACAGATAAAATCCTCGGTGGATAAAGTTTTTCTCAGCAGATTTATGGATGATCTCTGCAGCAGTTTGTCCAGCTCCTCTTCCTGCATCACTGATGTGTGTCGGACTTTGTGTCGGACTCTTCGTCTCTTCTGTCAGCTTCTGATTTGTCAGTTTGAGCCAAACAAAAGTAAACAACAGCCTGAAGATAACAAGGTTCCCAAAAACTAGTCTGAGGACATTCAGACATGTTTATGTCACTTTAGAGGATGTTAGATTCACTGAAAATCAGTCTAGATTTACTTCAACCATATCCTCTATCATGTCCTAAACCTAATCCTGACCTTAACCTTCCTTTTGCTGAGAAAGGAAACAAATCTTCTTTACAAAACTACTCAAACTCTGTCAGGTTACAAAGGAATCATGAGTAAACAGCGACAAATTCTCTCTTGGACTGAGGTCTGGACTCTGACTTGGCCTCCAGAACTTTCACCTTGTTGTCTTTAAACTTTGTCTATGTAGCTTCGGCTGTTTGTCTTGATGGAAATCAAATCTTCTCCAAGTCTCAGTTCTCTTCAGACTGCATCAGGTTGTCCTCCAGGATTTCTCCAGACTTTGATGCATTCATTTTACCCTCTACCTTTACAAGCCTTCCAGGACCTGCAGCTGAGGAACATCATGATGCTGCCACCACCATGCTTCACATCATGATGCTGCCACCACCATGCTTCACATCATGATGCTGCCACCTCCATGCTTCACATCATAATGCTGCCACCACCACCATGCTTTACATCATGATGCTGCCACCACCGTGCTTCCCATTATGATGCTGCCACCGCCATGCTTCACAATGGGGATGTTGTGTTTGTGATGATGTTCAGTGTTTGGTGTCCAGTGAACATAACATCTCATCTGATGTCCAAAAAGCTAAATTTTAGTCTCATCAGATCAAAGAATCTTCTTCCAGTTGACTAAAGAGGCTACACATGTTTTCTGGTGAACTCTAGCCCAAATTTAACATCAATAGTGTCTTTTTGTCACTCTCACATAAAGTTTTGATTGGATGGTCAATAGTTGTTGTATGAATGGTCGCTCCAATCTCAGCTGCTGAAGCTTGTAACTCCTTCAGAGGAGTCATAGGTGTCTTGGTGGCCTCCCTCATTGGTCTCCTTCTTACTTGGTCTCTCTGTTTTTGAGGACGTCATGCTCTAGTCAGATAATTCATGTTGTATATTCCTTCCATTTCTTCATAATGGATTAAAATGAACTCATGACAGTGTTTCCATGTTGAGTTGAAAGCCTATTTTTTGTATGTTTTCATAGGAAAATCCAAATTTAATTAACTATGATTTCATGATGACAAGCAAAAGAAGCAGAAAACATTCAAACTCCTGCATAAATATCATCTAAATGTGACTTTTTTTTCCTCGTCTCTTGACATCTGAGTTGATTCAGAAGCTTTTAGGACTAAAATGTCAGCGTCAAGATTGTCGGCCGATACTGGGTTTTTGTTGTGTTGAATGGATGGATTCACAGGAGGCAGCGATGGATGGATTTTAGAAAAGAGCTGATTGACAACATCAATGAAAAATAAAAATTCCCCTGCAGAACGCTGGAGTCCAGAGCGTTTATTTGAAATGAGCTGCCAACAGATCTGCCAAAACTCTGATCGATCATTTTGAGAATTTCATTTGTTGTCACACCTGGGAGGTTTTGTATTTTAACCCTCGAAAAAAAACACTTTAAACGTATTTAACCCTAAATATTGCTTCATAGGTACCGTCTAAAAAATAATTGCAATTAATTTACAGATTTAAATAAAGTATTTATGTTGCAAACATTGTTTTGATGAGTTGGTTTGACAAATAAGTGTTACATGAACTTTAGATTTTGTGTAATTTAAACCTGAAATTTCTTTCTTAGTTGACTTAAAACCAAATTTGGATTGAAGTAATTAAAAGAAATTAGATCGATAACTCAGGATTTCAAGTCTCCCCTTTCACCTAATTAACATTGGAGCAAGTCAATGTGTCAAACTAACAACTTGTGTTCAAAACTGTTTAATTAATTCTATTTTTTTTTTTACAAATTTGAAAATGTATCTTAATAAATAATGTGGAAATTCTAGTTGGAAAAAAACCTAAACTTGCTGCGGGCCATTAAATAAGTAAATAAATTGAATTTTATTTCATAATAAATACATTTTAAAAAATACGTTGACAAATAAATTATTTAATTTTAGTAGAACTAAATAAGTGGTAATTGAATAAAATTTAATTACCACTTTAATTTTCTAACATAATTTCATTCAATTAAATGTGTTTAATTAAATTATCTAATTTAAATATAACAAAATAAGTGACAATTTAGTCACATTTAATTTTATAATTAAAGTCAAATAAATAATTTTAAATTAATAGATTATCTCATTTAAATAAAATGAAGTAAGTGTGTAATTTAATGAAAGTAAATTTTATAATATATTTTAGTTCAAATAAATAATTTCAAATTAATAAAATTATCAAATTTAAATAAAACTAAATAAGTGGTAATTGAACAAAATTTAATTTTATAATCAATTACATTCAAATAAATTAATTCAAATAAAATAAGTAATCTATTTTAAATGAAAACTAAATAAGTGCTAATTAAAAATATTATTGATTGAGGCTAATTCCCCTAACTCAGAGTCGTTTGAACATAATTTCATTGGAATTTTTTATAATCCACAAACATTCATGCACACTGTGGTTAATTTAAAAAAACATATTATTTATTTATTTATTTATTTATTTAGGTAGATAGCATAGGCATTACTCTTTTTTTATTTTATTTTTTTTTACAGTGTTTGGATGATTTTTGGGTGAAAATACAAAAATTCCCAGATCTGAAAACAGAAAATTCTCTAAATTCAGCCAAAATATTTTAGTTCTAAATATAAATAACAAATAAATGAAGTAAATCTGATGCAGTGGAGCAGCACCACTGACTGAACTGACCCCAACACTCCAGACCAAAACGACATAAACCATCAAAATTTATACTAAACCTGTCAAACTTGAACTTCAAAAGGCCTTAGACTGATCCAAATTGCTTCCAATCCTTCCCAAAATGACAATAGTTGTCCAAGGTGTATCATAATTTGTCAAAAATGACTCAAGAAATGATCTGAAATGAGGCAAAAAACCTCAAACTAACCTAAATTACCTCTATATTTTTGTAAAATGCAAAAAAAAATGCCCAAAATGACTTAAAATTTGCCAAAAATGAATCAAAAATGGTTCAATTTGACTTCAGTTCAGATCAAAATGACATAAACCCATCAAAATGTATTCAAAATCTGTCAAAAAAAACTGTAGCAATTTCACTAAGAAATTCTCCAAAAGGCTTTAAACTAATCCAAATCTCTTCTAAACCTTTCCAAAGTGACAACAATTGTCCAAAGTGTGTCATAATTTGTCACCTAAATTGTCTCTAAACTTTTGCAAGGCACAAAATTCTCTAAATTCAGCTGAAATATTTTAGCCATAAATATAAATAACAAATAAATGAGCAGCACCACCAACTGAAGTGACCTCCAACATTTGGTTCGGACATTTTTAATTGGCTCATTAAAAACAATAAAACTCCAGAGTGGAAATGCCAACAGTTTCCTCTCAGGGGAAGAAAATCACATGAAATATCGACAAAAAGAAGAAAAAAATGAAGATTTCCCGCTGGGCCGAGGCAGATAAACGGATGATGAAGTGCAGCGGAAGCAGAATTAACGTGAAAATGATGAACATAAATTCAACGTCTACTGAAGCTTCTGCTCCAGAGCTTCACATTAAGGCCCTAAAAGAAGAAACAGGCCAGATTTCCATCACGTTTTTAACGCTGTGAGGTTGTTGCTTCTTATTATTCTGCAGTGCGATTATCTCCACACGCTGCTCGGTCCATCTGGTCATATTTACATAACAGAACTGGATGTAAACAGGCATTAATTAGCCCTTTCTGCTGATTCTTCCTGAAGCTCCGTGAACGGTGGCGCTACATTTTAATGTAAACTCAGCCGGAGGCGTTTCGCCCCGAACTCAGAGCTGGAACTCGACCGCTAATATGTCGCTTCATTTTTAGAAGATGAGGTGTTTCTACTATTCATTTAGCAAGGAAAAGAATCACTTGGATTCTGTTAAAATCAGAGAGGAGTCAGAACAACACAAACATCAGATTACAACTAATAAAAGCTCATATTCTACATTTAAAACACTCTGAACAATCGAGCTTTGTGCTACATATAGAAGAATCTGTTCAGTATTATTATATTTAATGTCAATGTTTTCTACTCATATTATTTAAATTACTCAAAAAAAATTATCAAATATCGAAAGAAATTGTCAAAAATCAGCAAAAAAAATCCTCACATTACTTTAAACTTGTCTCAATGACCCCAAACCTTTCCAAAATGACAAAAGTGTAAAAAATACATCAGAATTGGTGAAAATGACTCAAGAAATGGTCCAAAAATGCCTCAAACTCACCTAAATTCTCTCAAAACTTTTGCAAATGACAAAAAAAAAAAATGTCCAAAATGACTCCAAACTTGGCCAGAACACATACTGAAGCTGATATTGGACATAATAATGAATATTACATGAATCTTTCTCTTCAGTGTTAAATGTTCCAGTTGTAAAGCAGAAAATAAACAGTTTCATTTTAGAAAATTCTCCTGCTGTGTTCAGATTTACTGCTTTGGTCTCCGTCTGCAGCTTTCAGTCCTTCGTTTTCAGAAGTTGATTCCTGGTTGTCGATCGTTCGAGTCTTTTCTGTCAAACAATAAGAAGAATGAGAGGAAATCACAGAGTGCAGTAATAACTGGGCTCCGGTATGAAGCAGCTTTACTCATCAAATCTTAAAATTAGATTTTGTTCTTTTCCTCTCTTCCTTCATGGTGCACAGACGGACCACTTTATTGATCCTCTAGAGGAAAGTTTGCACATCAGCAAACTTTAATTCACTGAATTTAAATTTCTTTATTTCATATTTTATATCTTAAATGCTTTAATTTTTCTCATCTCCAGTCTCAGTTTGAATTATTCTACATATCTGTGTGCAATTTACCAAACCTGTACTGTTTCCAATTCATTTATTACTAAAGTTTTGATTGTTTTGTTTCCTTTTTTGTTTAAAAAGTGAGATTTGAAGTCTTTTCCAGTATTGGGAGCAGTTTGAGCATCATATTTCTCTCAAGAAACCAACTTCAGGAGCTCCAACATATAAACATTCACTTCAGATCTCTGCTTACCAGAGGACTTAACCGGTTCATGCACGACCTTCACATCTATTGTTTGATTTCCTTTATTTCTTTAAAACCTTTCTTTAACACACTTTGAAAATTATCTGTGTATAATCAGGTGCTGTACTAGTACAAAAAATTAGCTTGCTTGTGGTTGTTGTGGTTAGGGAGGAGTTTCTGTAGCAACTTTTACCACTGTGTGGTTGAAAAAACTGTGAAAAAACTTCTGATTAGCAGCTCATGCAGGGGATTTGAAGTCTTTGCCAATATTCTGAGCAGTTTGTGCAACATTCTTCTCTCAGTTTTACCAGGTAACTTAACCGGTGCATGCACAACCTTCACATCTATTGTTTCATTTCATTTGTTTCTTTAAAAAATCTTGTAAAGCACTTTGGAAAACATCTGTGTATGATGTAGTGCTATACTAGTACAAATATGCTGGAAGCTTGAAGTTTTTCCCAATATTCTGAGCAGTTTGTGCAACATATCTACCTCATGAAACCAGCTTTAGGAGCTCAAACATCCAAACATCCACTTCAGATCTCAGCTGTTTTACGAGGCAACTTAACTGGTTTATTCACGACCTTCACATCAATTGTTTCATTTCATTTTTTGTCTTTAACCCTGGTGTCGTCCTGCGGGTCAAATTGACCCGTTTGAAAATGTGAAAAAAAATATATATTTTCACAGTGAAACTTCTGATGTTTACGTTTTCAACATTTTTGGGAAATCTTTGAACATTTTTTTGGTGGAAAAAAAGAAATGTTAAAAATATTTCTTAAGAACATTCACAAAAAAAACAAAATCCAGCGAATTTCGCTTCAGAACTTACAGATTGGTCATTTATAGACAAACAGGACTGAAGCTCTGGGAAACCTGGAGTGTGGAACCATAGCTCTCATATTGATGGATGACTGCAGAACAGTTCCAGGATAATGAAGTCTCTCTGCTGCTCGGCCATGTTCACACCGTATTATATATTTATACAGTCTAGGGTTTGAATCAGCATTTTCTTTCACATTATTTTGATGTATTGATGCTGCAGTGGAGTTTTTTTCTGCAGCTAGATGAACAAAAACAAAGATGCTAACTGGAACCAACCACGGTTCTTCTCGGTGAAGCCATAAAAGAACCATTTGTGGTTTCAAAATAAAAGTTTCTGAGCTCTTAGAGATATCTAAAGAGTGATTACAGAGATTTTAAAGGTATTTCTTTCAACAGGTCTTTAAAGAACCCCCAAAGTACCTCAAAGAACTATCAAATACTTGTTCCTTCATGCATCATAAATTGATGTAATTAAACCCAACTGGCAATGGGACTTTTTTTTTACAGTGTGACGTCTGAATTCTTGTATTCTAGCATTATTTAACCATGTTTGTGGGTAATTTCACAATTTTTAACATGTAAATATCCTTCATTAAAGCCAATATCTCCAAAAAACTTTAGCAAAGTTAATTTGAAATTTTCTGGACTCATCTGGTTCTATTTGGACAACAGGACTTCTAAGAATTTGCATAATTTCTGGGTTTCTTTCATTAGAACACCCTGAATATTTTGGGTTCTAGACTGTTGGTCAAACAGGAAAACATGTTACAAGATGAAGAAGAAGAACTGTGATGGACATTTTCACTGTTTTCTGGTGTTTAAAACACCAAATATTGTCATAGTAGTCATTTTTAGATTACTAGTACTTGAATGTTTCCACTGTCTTTGCTGCTGTAATGAAGCAAATTTCCCCAATGTAAGATTAATAAACACTTATCTCATCTCATTTTATCAGATCTTATTTTGTCTTATCTCATCTTTTCCCATCTAGTACCTTTTATCTTGTCTCATTTTAGCTTGTCTCATCTTATGTCATCTTATCTTATCTCATCTCATATTTTTTATCTTATCTCACCTTATCTCAATTTGTCTTCTCATTTCATCTCATCGTATTTTATCTCATTTCATCATATCTTATCATCTCATATCTTTATCTTGTCTCATTTTTCCTTGTCTCATCTGATGTTATCTCATCTTATCTTATCTCATCTTATCTCACATCTTTTGTCTTATCTCATTTCATCTTATCTCATCTTATTATATCTCATCTCATCTCATCATATCTTGTCTCATCTCAATTTGCCTTCTCTCATTTCATATCTTTTATCTCATTTCATTTCATCTTATCTCATCTTATTTCATTTCATCTCATCTTGTCTAATCTAATCATCTCGCCTCTTTTATCTTATCAAATCTTTTCTCATCTTATCTCCTTTTATCTTGTCTCATCTCATATTTTTATCTTATCATCTTATCTCATCTCTTTATGTCTTATTTTACCTTATCTCATTTTGTCACATCTGATGTCATCTTATCTTTTCTCATCTCACATCTTTATTTTGTCTCGTGTCATCTACTTTATATTATCTCATCTCTTTTACATTATCTCATCGTATCTTGCTTTATCTCATTTTGTCTTATCTCATCTAGTCTCATCTCATCTTGTCTCATCTCATTTTATCTCATCTTATATCTTTTATCTAATGTTATCTCATCCTCTCTTACCTTATCCCATCTCATTTCATCTTATCTCATCTTATTTTATTTTATCTTATCTCATTTCATCTCTTCTATCTTAATTGAGAAAATAATCAAATTTTTCAAACATCCTCAAATTTCAACATGTGAAATTAAGTGTTGAAAGTGAGTTGGTGAGCAATTCTTGAAAAATTGTGTTGCAGAAATGATTGGATATGTGGAGCTAAATTTTCCCTGATATCTTTATAAACGTCCACATTTCATGCTCTAAAATCTTCAGGCAAATCAGAGATGGTGGAGCAGCAAAACGGGACTATTTGAGCTGTGGAATGATGAGGGAAATGGGAGGTTACAGAGGGTCAGAATCTCTCCAGGCTGTTACTAATTGACTCACTGAGTTCATTCTGCGGTGAACTCGGCTTTCAGACGTCTCCGACCAGAATCTCAGCTTCCTGTTCGGTAAACCGCCGCCATCGTCTCCGAGTGCATCCGTCTCGTGGGTCATCGAGCTCGATGCCGCAGCTAATAAGGCAACTGATTAACGCTGCAAGTGGCTTAAAAGGCAGCTATTAATTAGCGCTGAGTGAACATATCCCACTTCAGCCGGCCTCCACGAGCACAGCGCTGATTAGTGCACGGAGCTGAAGAACCTGAACTCTGTTTGACCAAGACGTTCTGCGGTGATTAAAACACAACCGTGAATCTCGTTAGCAGATAAACAGTACGAAGTGACAACACCGAGAGAAGCAGTGACGCAGGAAGTGAGTTAAAAATAACCAACTGAGAGGTTGGAGGAGTCTGTGGGTTCCAGTATCCATAGTGCTGTAGTACTATAGCAGCACAGAACTCCAGAAAAACATGTGGTATGTATGCAAAAGTACGACAATGTTCTACTACATCCTCCAGACAGCGACAGATATATGAGCAAGAAAGTCAAAGCTTGAGGGGCAATATTATGAAGAAGTCATGCATTTTAGTTCCCAGCTGACAGGAAACGTTCTAACAACAGTGGATAACATCACCTACAAGTTCTAAAGATCACATTTAAGTTAAATGATCAAAGAATGTTTTGAGAATACTTCAAGTGGAACATCTTGCCCTTTGGTTTAGGGAACATGTTACAGAACATTCTATAAAAAGCTAATGTTGTGGGAATGCCTTTATATACAGTCTATTGGCTGCAGACTAGCATTAGCATTAGCATTCCCTAGCTAGTTGGCAGCATTTTTGAGGATCATTTAGAAAGATTTTAATATATAGTTTTTGGAATGTATACATGAGGCTCACCCTTTAGAATAATACAATAAGAGGGTAAAAATAGTGAACCTGAGATAACATGGAGATGTTCGTAAATGGTAGCATCCTCAGGTTACTACTAGTAACCCAGGATGTTCTATGTATCCCAGGTTACCCAAACAGGAATGTAAATGACTTGGCTCGCTAAACCATGATGAATGACTGAGGAACTCGTCTCGTAGGTGATGAAGAAGAAATTCATCCTCTCATGACCTCTCAAAAGTCTATTTCTGGCACGTAGCTGCTATAATTCAGGATCACACTGGATTTTAAGACTTTATTCAATTCAATTCAATTTTATTTATATAGCGCCAATTACAGTCAAATTGTCTCAAGACACTTTACAGAACCCATATGCCTGAACCCCAGAGCAGCCCCAAGGCGATTTTTGATGAAATATCACAATTGCAAGTTGAGATCTCAGGAAATTTGCACTTCCTGTTTTGATTTGGTGTTTTTACCGGACTCCAGCATTCCGATGTGCCTCCACCAGGGGTGTCAAACATGCGGCCTGGGGCCCAAAAGCAGCCCTCCAGAGGGTCCAATCCGGCTCGACTTTGTAAAGAATAAAAATTCCAGAGAAGACATTAACTGCAGATTGTAAATTAATAAAACTATAAATTTTAAATAATTTCTGGACCATGGCAAGTTGTTTTGATCATAAAGTGAAATATTCTATTGCTTTGTTGTTTTTGTTATTTTTTTGTCTTTTTCGTTGTTTGTCTCATGTTTTTGTTGTTTTGTTTCTTTTTCTGTTTTGTGTTTTTTTTGGTCTCGTTTTTGTCGTTTGTCCATTGTTTTGTCGCTGTGTAACTTTATTGTCTAATTTTTTGTCTCTTTTGTTATTTTGTTTCTTGCTTTTGACGTTTTGTGTCTCATTTTTGTAATATTGTCTCTTGTTTTTGTTGTTTTTTGGCTTTTTTGTGTCACTTTTGTCGTTTTGATCGTAAAGTAAAATATTATATCGTTCATTTCCAGATGACTAAATGTTTTATTCCTTTATAGACTCTGGAAGTTTTAATGTGTAAATGATAAACTGAGGCATAATGTTGTTGAAATTGTATTTATTTTTCTTAAGACATTTCAGGTTGTTCATGATGTTTTGTAAAAAGATAATTCCTTAAATGTGAACATTTTCAGTATTGACTTTTTTGCACTAAAACAAAGGGAAAATGTGGAGTTGGGGTTATTTACAGGTTATCATGCTGTGATTTTACTGGTTATTGAGATTAAATTGGGCTGAATGTGGAACCTGAACTAAAATGAGTCACCCCTGGTCTAAACTGTCTGTTTTGCAGACAAAGTGCAAATAAAACATCTTGAATCTTGAGTCTTTATGCATGAAATATCTAGAATAAACGATTTGTTTTTTACAGTTTCCATTGATAAATGGCGTCATTTTTTTGTGCACCTTCTTATCCTTTAAAGAGATTTTAATGTCAGGGATCTTCCTGGTTTGATAAATACAGTTTTAGGTTTAACATTCAGGTTTTACTCATTAATAGAAACATTTTTTATGTATTTTTAACCTCAAAGTTACCACACATCAGCTGAGACTCTGCTGATCTTATGTTCTTCTCATTTATAAAGCTCACGTCCATCTTGTTATTGTATTTTTTATTTCCTCCTTGGTGCTTGGGAACACAGATTTGACTCCTGTCAGCCACACATCTGGTCATTCTGGTGTGTTTTTAGTGTATTTAGTTTATTTTTGTGTGTTTACCGGCTCTGTGAAGCTGCATATTAACACCACTGGAGGTTTTCTCCTCTGAGTCCTGCTGCCGGCCGCTGATAGCTCAGAAATCAGTCCCAGAATTTATTATTTGATTTTTATTTTTCCCTGCGCTGATGCTCAGATTGGACGACACTCGTGTGCTCAGCTGGTCGGCGGTAATCCACAGGAGGGGAGTCGCTGCAGATTTAAAGCTTTCCTCTCAGCGACTATCTGCAGCCATCAGGAGGAAAGACGGGAGGAATATTCCTTTGTTGTGAGCTTGATCTGGTGAAAAGGTGTTTCTGATTCCCCCACTGAGCTCCCAGCATGTTTTAAATCAGAGCTGCATGTAGGTGGAGGAGGTCAGAAAAAAGCTTTGATAGAAACATTCAGAGTTTTAACCTGAGAGCTGAAATAGCAAAAGATTACATTAAACCGAGTCTGCTGTAAAATAAAGACAACAGAAGCCACTAAAACCTAGTTTAGTTAGTATTTCCTGCTTAAAATAAATCACTTTCAGCTCATATAACTCTAAATATCACATATATGGTGCGTTTAGATCATTTAAACTGTCATTTCTCAGTAATACAATGATTTCAAGGCGTATATAGTCCAGATTTTATATTTTTTAAAATAAAAATAATTAATTTCTGGGAAACACTATACACTAAATTATTCACTGTTCTGCCTTTAGCTGCACAAATCACTGCAAATACACAAAGTTAGACTTAAAATGTGTCCACAGTGACATAAATCTGGTCAATAATTCCCCAAGAATAGTCCAAAATGACTAAAAGTTATCTATAATTTGACTAAATTGTGTCTGAAATGAGATGAAATCTGTCCAAAATGACTTAAGTTTATCCAGAATTGGATAAACAGTGAACACAAGGATGTGCTGCACCTTCTTTCTTTGGCAAGTTTTAGTCATTTTGGACTATTTTTGGATAAACTTGGGTCATTTTGGACGGGTTTCACCTGATTTTTGACACATTTTAGGAATTTCAAATACGTTTTGGTCATTTGGGACATTTAGAAAAATATTTTAAACAAGATTTATGTCATTTTAGACTCATTTTGAGTCTTTGTTTTCTCTGTATTTTCTCTGTATTTTCTCTATATTTTCTCTGGGTTTTCTCTATATTTTCTCTGTATTTTCTCTGTGTTTTCTCTGCATTTTCTCTGTATTTTCCTCTATATTTTCTCTGGGTTTTCTCCATATTTTCTCTGTATTTTCTCTGTATTTTCCTCTATATTTTCTCTGGATTTTCTCCATATTTTCTCTGTATTTTCTCTGTGTTTTCTCTGTATTTTCTCTATATTTTCTCTGTTTTCTCTGTATTTTCCTCTGTATTTTCTCTGTGTTTTCTCTATATTTTCTCTGTGTTTTCTCTATATTTTCTCTGTGTTTTCTCTGTATTTTCCTCTATATTTTCTCTGTGTTTTCTCTGTATTTTCTCTGTATTTTCCTCTATATTTTCTCTGTGTTTTCTCTGTATTTTCTCTGTATTTTCACTGTGTTTTCTCTGTGTTTTCTCTATATTTTCTCTATATTTTCTCTGTGTTTTCTCTATATTTTCTCTGGGTTTTCTCTGTATTTTCTCTGTATTTTCTCTGTGTTTTCTCTGTATTTTCTCTGCATTTTCTCTATATTTTCTCTGTGTTTTCTCTATATTTTCTCTATATTTTCTCTGTGTTTTCTCTATATTTTCTCTGTGTTTTCTCTGTGTTTTCTCTATATTTTCTCTATATTTTCTCTGTGTTTTCTCTATATTTTCTCTGGGTTTTCTCTGTATTTTCTCTGTGTTTTCTCTGTATTTTCTCTGTATTTTCTCTATATTTTCTCTGGGTTTTCTCTGTATTTTCTCTATATTTTCTCTGTGTTTTCTCTATATTTTCTCTGGGTTTTCTCTGTATTTTCTCTATATTTTCTCTGTATTTTCTCTATATTTTCTCTGTGTTTTCTCTATATTTTCTCTGTGTTTTCTCTTTATATTTCCTCTATATTTTCTCTGGGTTTTCTCTGTATTTTCTCTATATTTTCTCTGTATTTTCTCTATATTTTCTCTGTGTTTTCTCTATATTTTCTCTGTGTTTTCTCTCTATATTTCCTCTATATTTTCTCTGGGTTTTCTCTGTATTTTCTCTATATTTTCTCTGTATTTTCTCTATATTTTCTCTGTGTTTTCTCTATATTTTCTCTGTGTTTTCTCTCTATATTTCCTCTATATTTTCTCTGGGTTTTCTCTATATTTTCTCTGTATTTTCTCTGTATTTTCTCTGTGTTTTCTCTGTATTTTCCTCTATATTTTCTCTGGGTTTTCTCTATATTTCCTCTATATTTTCTCTGTATTTTCTCTATATTTTCTCTGTGTTTTCTCTGTATTTTCCTCTATATTTTCTCTGGGTTTTCTCTGTATTTTCTCTATATTTTCTCTGTGTTTTCTCTATATTTTCTCTGTATTTTCTCTGGGTTTTCTCTATATCTGTTCACCAGAAGAGCCTTGTTAAGCCCTCAGGTGTTCGGCAGGTTTTTTGTGCAGCTGTTCAGAAACTCTGTCAGACAAACATCTAATTACCATCATGGTTCTGACGTTTCTGCTGACCTGATCGACCCGCTTCACAGCAGATTAGATCCTCCAAACATCCTTCAGTTACGTCAGACGGAAACTAAATCTGACCCCAGATGTGTTTCTTCTAATGCTGTTCTAATACCACAGTGATCAAAGTGCATCAACCCTTAAAACTAAACGAAAACAACAACACACAACAATGTCAAACATGTTGATTCTAATTTTTTTGTCCAGTCAAAAGTCTAGACACACCTTCTCCTTTAATCTTTATCTTCGTGACTATTTACATTACAGATTCTCACTTTAAATAATAAAGGTCGGACCCTGCAATGTTGCTAATTATGTAAATTGACTAATTTAAATACCAATATTACAACCTTATAATATTATTATGCAAATTTACAGATAGGTTTACCTTTTTTGTAGTTAAGATCCCACAATATTATTTATTATGTAAATAACTGTTTTAAATAATACGGTCATGACCCTAAATTGGCTAATTTAGATGTTAAGATTAGGACCCTGCAATGTTGTTAATTCTGTAAATAAACTCATTTAAATGCCAAAATGAAGACCTTGTAATATTATTATGCATTTTTACAGATAGATTTAAATATTGAAGTTAAGATCCCACAATATTATTTCTTATGTAAGGTTACCAAATTATTTTAAATATTAAGGTCATGACCCTACAGTCTAATTTAATTTTATTGCTGAGACCCTACAAGATTTTGTATTATACACATTTACCTGACTAATTAAAATATTAAGATTAGGACTATATGATATTATTCATGCAAACATGCCTGTTAATGCATCTGCTTTTGTTTATTTATTAGTTTACAGCTTCGCTCTTCACCTGCAGCTGCTGTTATTTAGCTTGACCTTATTAACTCACCTGTCAGGTCATGAGCCCTGCAGACCCCCGCTGTGTTCGTTTGTTCGTTACACACACAAATGTGGTAAATATCCACAGAAATACTGTAAAACCGGGTCAATAATAAGCATTATGAAGGCAGTGTGAACAGAAACAAGCGTTTGAACCTGAATGAACTCACAGTAAATGTTGACAGGATGCAGCAGAACGTTCAGATGTGTGTTAACAGTCGCACACAGCAGCATTAAATATTCACACTCATGTTCCAAACACAATGTATATAAATGATGCAGCAGTTGCCACCTGTGAAGCCGGTAAGGTAAAGACTGAACTTTAATCCTGTTCCTTCATGTTTCAATGCAGAGCTGCAGCTTCACTTCTGTTTGTTTGTTCAGAAGCTGCTGTTTGTTCTCGGGATTAACGGAGAGGAAACATCCACCCAAACAGTAAAACAGCAGGCTGGAGTTGCTCCTATATGGATTTAATGCTATGATTTTATAAAAATCTGAATCTGAACGTACACACATGCCTGTAGTTATTTCCTGGAAGTGATTGTGTTCATTTAAGTTGCTCAGTTCAGTTCAATTAATCCTCGTGTCGTCCTGCGGGTCAAAATTGACTCGGTTTAAAGTTTGAAAATGTGGAAAAAATCTATATATTTTTACAGTGAAACTTCTGATGTCCACATTTTCAACATTTTTGGGAAATTTTTGAACATTTTTTTGGTAGAAAAAAAGAAATGTTAAAAATGTTTCTTCAGAACATTCACCAAAAAATCAACCAAAATCCAGCAAATTTTGCTGTATTTTGGTTGAATTTTATGTGAATGTTCTTAAAGAAAATATTAGAAGTTTTGCTCATATATAAGTAATCACTTTAGATATTTTTTGGAAGATTTTTACTCTTTTTTTGAAAATATTCACAAGAATTTTCTTGCCAAATTTTTGATTTTATTTTTTTTTTAATTTAAAATAAAAATTTTAAGGGAAACCTTTAAGGAATTATTGGAATTTTCTTCCTGAAGGTTTTGCAAATGTTCAGAAATTTGGGGAATTTTTTTGCTGAATTTTTGGATTTTTTTCAGACAAGGAAACAATATTTTTTTGGTGCCTGTAAATGAGGACAACAGGAGGGTTAAATATGTTTTATTTGTATAAATGTATAAAAAGAAAACTAATGCAGTTTATTGAATTGAGTAAGATGACTACATGAGTAAAAAGAGCAGTAAAGGTGTTTTCTGTGTGTTTTGTATGTATAGTAATGTCCCTCCTGCCTCAGGCGTGGTGCTGATTTCAGTCTGATATTGACAGATTAGAGCCCAACACAGAACTCATCTCCTCCTTATCGCTGCCTCGCCGTCGCCTCGCAGCTCTTTATTCCCATCTTTGTCTCTCCTGGCGCTTTATTTCCGCGACCAAATGCTGCTTTCGACGGCCGATCTTCTTACTACTGAGGTCACCGCTGGAGGAGGCGGAGGGACATCTGTCGACGGAAATGAAACCAAGAGGGTTATTTTTAAATCTGAATTCTTGGAAGGGAGACGGAGGAGCTCAGCCGGACCAGAAGCTTTGATTGTCAGAGATGCCGTCAGTCGTTTACGTTCTGATAACAACCGAGTGTACAGATGGTGACGTCCGTCCAACACTTTGGATGACTCACAGTTATTTTGGTGACCAGGAATTTGAGGTAGATTGAGCCTAGATTGAGTCTCAGGTGTTTCTCCCTTTGTCTCAATTTTCCCTCCTCTTTCGATCGCCCTGATGATGTTCACCAATGTCTTGTCTTCCAATCAGTTCATAAATAGTTTTGTCTGTACAGATGGTGACGTCTGTCGTAGACATTGGATGTTTGGATGACTCAAAGTTTTGTCTGAAGTAAGAAGCAACAGGGCCTAGATTGAGTCTTTGGTTTTGTTTGGTTTTTACTATTTTATTTTGTAAAAATTCTTGTCCGAGTGTGTCTCAGGCTTTTGTTAGGATTATTTACCGTAAAGATTCCTGTCCTAGTGTATCTTGAGTGTTTTTACTTCCTCCTTTTGTCTCTGTTTCCCTCCTCTTTTGATCATCCTAATGATTTTCACCAGTTTCGTGTCTCCCTAATCAGTTCTGAGTGTATGTATTTTTTTGTTTGTACAGATGGTGTTGTCTGTCGAACACTTTGGATGACTCTCAGTTATTTTGGTGACCAGAGGGCTGAACTATGAAGCAAAACTGAACCTAAATCCAAAGTTTTCAGTGTCAAAAAGACCTTGTCTTGATGGTTTTTGTTTGGTTAATTTGCCATTAAGACTCCTGTACTAGTGTGTCTCTTCTTTTATGTCCTCCCTTTGTCTCTGTCTCCCTCCTCTTTTGACCACCCAGTGTCTTGTTTTCCCAATCAGTGTGTAAATGGCTTTGTCTGTACATATGGTGTCTCTGTTTCCCTCCTCTTTTGATCACCCTGATGATTTACACTAGTGTCTTGTCTCCCCAGTCAACTCTGAGTGTACAAATAGTTATCTCTGTACAGATGGTGACGTCTGTCAAACACTTTGGATGCTTGGAGGAGTCACAGTTATTTTGGTGACCAGAGGGCAGAACTACGAAGCAAAACTGAACCTAAATCAAAAGTTTTCAGTGTCTAAAAGAACTTGTGGTGGTTTTTGTTCGGTTTATTTGCTGTAGAGATCTCTGCCCTAGTGTGTGTCTCGTGTTTTATGTTCTCCTTTTGTCTTTGTTTCCCTCTTCTTTTGATTGCCCTGATGATTTTCACCAGTGTCTTGTCTTCCCAAAGAGCGTCTACATACTTTTGTCTGTACATTTGGTGACATCTGTCCAACCCTTTGGAGGACTTGCAGTTATTTTGGTGACCAGAGGGCTGAACTATGAAACAAAACTTAAGCTAAATCCAACGTTTTGAGTCTCAATAAGAACTTGTCGTGGTGATTAATTGTACTGTAGTGTAATGCACTGCTGGATACCTCAATTTCCTTTGGGATTAATAAAGTATATTTTTTTATTTGATTTGGTTCGTTTTTTGTTCAGTTTGTTTGCTGTAAAAATTCCTTTCCTATTGTGTCGCTTGTGTTTTTATGTCCTCCCTTTGTCTCTGTTTCCCTCCTCTTTTGATCACCCCGATGATTTTCACCAGTGTCTTGTCTTCCCAATCAGTTTATAAATAGTTTTGTCTGTGCAAGTGGTGACGTCTGTCCAAGACTTTGGATGCTTGGATGACTCACAGCTATTTTGGTGACCAGAGGGCTGAACTAAGTAGAAAGACTGAGCCTAAATCCAAAAAGTCTTTTAACCAGCTAGAGCTAACCTGGTCCAGAGGGGGTTCTGTTCAGACCTAAATGAATTCTTTTTGGATTCTCACTTGAGGTTATACCTGCAAAAATATCTGATGATATGCTCAAATTTATACAATTGGTGGCCTTTTTCTTTTCTTTTTTTTGCAGAATTGTATAATTTTTTCACATCTTGACAGTTTGACACCAGTATGTGGTTCAGATGTTTAGAAACTTATGTAGTACTTCAACAAAACAATAGTTAGCTAATTCTTTATATGAATTTAATCCATTTTCTCTGGAGTTTTACATGATTTTGTCACTTCTTTCAAATGAAAAATGAGATTTTTATAGTCTCAAGACAGACTCATGTTGGTATAAGAGCACATAATGATTCTTTAAGCCTCTGAATCATCAATATTATAATTTCCTATGAAGAGATGTTGCGCAATTAGCCCTTTAATGTCCTTCACTCTACTCCAGAGCAACAGGATTGTAGAGCTACTTAACCAAGCTGTGCCTTTACAGTAATGGAAAATGTAAACTATAAGTTGCCATGGGGAAAAAGGGTATTGTGTTTTTACTATCTCCCTTTGTCTCTGTTTCCCTCCCTTTTTAAAATGTCCAATCAGTTTTGGTCAGTTCATTCACTCTGTTTAAAAAAAAAAGAGCCTATTTTAGGGTATCAGTATAAAGTTATCAATAATAATCTTCACTGCCTGAATCTAGTTGGGACTATGTGAACTGTTGCGCAAAAATAAAATTGCATTTTTACAGTGTCATTCTTGTTTTCAGCTCCAAAAAGCATAACATTTTCCAATTTTTAACTACAATTTTGAACAAAAAACCACTCCTGTTAGATTCAGTTTACCCCAGCGTTCCCCAACAAGGCAGCGTTGCTTTAACACCAGACAGCCGGAGTGATTTCACATTTATCACACACTTCTTTCTCTCCTCTGCAGTGCAGCTATTATCCTATTTACTGCTCTCAGTGTGAATCGCTGCTCTTTGCTGTTTGCTCTCTTACTGTTGGACGTATCAAATCAATGCCGAGAGTTCGGAGATGCACCAAAGTCGTCTCGGATGAGTGATGCTGAGACAGAAATGATCGATCAGTTCCATCTCTGATCAAACAGGAGAGAGGAAAAGGAAAAGCATGTGAAGTAGTGAAATAAACCAAAGTTTTCAAGGTTGAATTAGCCTCACCATCCTCTCTGAGGTAAAGCTCTGTTGGTGGCAAATTTAAAAGAGGAGGGAAACAGAGACAAAGGGAACAGGTAAAAGCAGAAACTTGATGAGCACTAGGAGACTAAGTAGGAGAAAAAAACAGAAGAAACTGATAAAGACAAGACTGTTTATATACTCGTAGGTGAAACTAAGCAGAGTAATTAAAAGAGGAGGGAAACGGAGACAAAGGTAGGAAATAAAAACACAAACTCGAACACTAGGAGAGTAAATTTTCAGTGTACAAGGCAGTTTCATTGGGGAGATTAATTAAATAAGAGGTGGAGAAAGTAATTAACTGCATTTATTTCACATGTTCAGTGAGGTTTATGGTGAAGGTTGAGGAATATCTTGTATGAAGAATATTATCTCCACCTCAGAGGAATTTTGGACCATCTAATCGAGAACTTGTGTATGTATTTTGTTTCTATTTTTCTGATGATGTTTCTTAAATGTTTCTACTATCATTTCTGCTGCTGTAACACTGCAAATTCCATCACTTTGGGATTGATAAAGGCTAATCTTATTGATTAGACCAAGGAACATCTATTCAGTTCAATTCTCTTTTATTTATACTGTATAGTGCAGATTTACGACGTCATCTCACAGCTTTTAGCATAGTGAGGCAGAGACCTTACAAATTATAAACAGAGAACAGAAAACCCAACAAAACAAAGTTGTTTTTGATCAAGATATGTCGTTCGACATATATGTTTTCTTTCATCTGTGTAATACCGTAAAAATCAGAAACATCTTGTCTCAGAGTGATGCTGAGATACTAGTCCAAGCATTAATAACTTCTAGGCTGGACTATGGTAATTCCTTATTATCAGGATGTCCAATAATCCTCTTTAAAACCTCCAGCTGATACAAAATGCTGCAGCCAGAGTTCAGACAGGAACCAGTAACAGAGATCATGTTTCTCCCATATTAGCTTTTCTTCACTGACTCTTTGTGAAATCCAGGATAGACTTTAAAATCCTGCTGCTAACATATAAAACTCTTAATGACCAAACACTTACTGTTCGTTATCATCCTGAGAGATCCCTTCTCTCTCATAGTGCAGGTTTACTTGTGTTGTTCCCAGAGTTTCATCTGAACTGTTGGGACAAAATGCATGAATGAAACATCTTTGTTTAGAAAATCTGCTGTGTCCAACTTACACCAGCTTAAAAAAAGATGCTTTTGTCTAAGGATAAACAGGGGTATTTAGAGTCTAGACACCATTTTGCATCTGGTGAAACTAAAGATGTTGAAAGGTTGCATTAATCTGTCAACCTGAAGGCAAATTGGTCATTTTTGTTGTGTTTTTAAAGAAAAAAATGCACCAAATTTGGCACAAATGCATTAAAAGTGAATATTGTCTGGTTTTATACCATTACAAATTCAACATCTTTGAGTTTTCAGCTGCTGGTTGGAGATAAAAGAGTAATTTGAATATGTTAATTTGGGTTTTTTGCACCATTTTTCACACAAAGAGCCACAGTGATGACAAGCAGCTGTTATAGCTGACATCCAGTGATTCAGCATTCTGATAAATCACCTCATAAATCCATTTAACATGGAGAAATCTGGCTTCTAATCAGGACGGAGCAGCCAAAGACATTAATATTCTGAATCTCGACACCTGCAGGTGGAGGTAAAAGGCCTGATATTGCTTAAAAAAATTACCACAATGATGCAATTTATCAGCCGGATGTTTATCAGCTGTAAAAAACAGAAAAAAAAAAACACTCAGATTTGAAGCTTTCTGACTGTCCATGAACGGATCATGTGAGCTGTGTGGTTCCATCAGGAAAAATAGCCAAAAGTAAGTTTAATCTTTGTAATATTTTATCAGAATCACTTCATTCTACGCGTCTGTGTTCAAATTCAATACAAATTAATGTAAACACTCATAAAAAATTCTGCTCGACCATCTCTGATTTGACTGAAACTTTAATAGCATAAAATATGGATATTTATAAAGATGTCTGTGAAATTTTAGCTTGACATATCCAACCTTTTTTTGAGTTTTTTTCCCCCAAATAACCCCTTTCTTCTCACATTAAAATTTGAGGCTGTTTGAACAACAGTATCTTAGAAACTATTAAAGATAAAAACATTAATTTTTCACTGTTTCTTATCATGTCTTTCATTCAGATTGTAAAAAACAAAAATTTTAAGTTTAGATTTGATAAATGTTCCTGTTTTTATAGTTTCTGGATGATAGATTGTGTCATTTTGGTAATTGAAAAAAAGATAAACATTTCAAATCTGCAGCAGGTTTAGTAATGAAAGGGTTAACAATCTGCAAAAATCCCCAACAGACAATGTAGTAGAAAGAACACATGAATGTTTATTATGGATGTTTTCTTTCCGTTGTCTATTCTGTTTTAACATAAAATATGTATATTTAGAAGGATACTTGTGAACTTTTGGCTTCATATATCAAATAGCTCCCAATTTAATTAAAAGAAAACCCTCCCGCTGACCTATTTATAGTATGCTTTTTCAAATGTCACTATTATTTGTAATTTGAGGCTGTTTGAACAATATCTCAGAAACTATTAAACATAAAAACCTGATTTTCTCTGTAATTTCTCATCATGTTATTGATTCAGAATCTGTAATATTACAATAAACAGTCTCTATTTATAGGTGAGGTAAAAAATGGGGGGAAAAATGAGAAGTCGTCAAGAAAAGTCTCATCTTTGAGCATAAATCAACAAAAAAATTGATAATGCAGAAGTCAACTAGTGATATTTTCTGAACCACATGTAGCTGCATGTCACAATAATACACAACTAAATATATAGAATACAGTTTAATATGAAATAATTGGTCACAAACATGAAAAAAAATTCCTTTTTGATGTTTTAAGTCACTTTGGATGTCACATATTCGAAAAAAACTTGCTGAAAGTGGGGAAAAAAGAAAAATATCTCCAAAATTATTTGATATATGAAGCAAAAATTTCCCAGATAGCATTTTAAATATCCATAATTTATAATAAAAAAGTTAGAATCTATCAAGATATGTTTTAGCAGAAGGAACCTGAAGATTTGAGACAAAATAACCCAAATAAAAGTAGTGTAAAGAGACTTAATTAGATCACATTAACACACTAAACACACATTGAATCGAGCTTTTATCATTACGATCATACAGATTCAAACGTTTTGCTTATTTTTTCAAACACTCTCTTCATAATTTCCAGTAAAAACAGTCCAGAGACACTTCAACAGACGTCTTTTTATTGACTTTAGATGCTGAATTAAAGCCACTTTACTGCACATGCAAACTACGAACCCACCGAGCAGAGAAAACTTCAGAACAACAGCCGTCTGACTGCAACAACACACTTAAAGCCACTTTTCAAACCGGCGATTACGACAAAACACAACAGACCAGCAGCTCTCCAGGGCTAAATAATCACTCACACATTCAGCAGTGTGTCGGTGGGAGTTCTGCACCGCCAATAAACACCGTAATCATCTAAAAATATCATATAAAACCCAGTCGATCTGAAGCGTGAGTCACTCTGTGAGACTTTATTACCATAATTGTGTTTCCCTGATTGCAAACCCTCCTGCAGGCAGTGCATGAACACACACAAACACACACACACACACTGTACACACAGACACACACACACACCATATAGGAAACAAACATTTTAAAATCACAGCAACAGTTTTCACATTACAGGTTACAAAGAAAAGAACTTATTTTTAATCAAACACCGAGTTAAACGCCGAGGAAATAAATAAATAAAGTCTTGCAGATCAGATTTGACCATTTTAACTTTTAAAACTGAGGCAGATTCATTTAAACATCACAGAAAAGGTTCATTTCATTCAAAAAAAAAAGCACCAGATTTGGCCCATGTGTCCACCACAGGAAGGTTTTTAAACCTTTTCTGCACTTTGTGACTGAACGTTTTCATTAAATATGAGCTGACAGTAGAGAAATAAATGATTGTACCAACTTTTTAAAAATATTATCTGCTTCTCGTGAATACAGCTGAAGTCAGATGGTATTATTGTGCTTTATGTTTTATTACTGGTTGTGCAGATCCTTGTTTTTTCTCTATATGCTGCTGTTTTATTTTGAAATTTAGACATAAATATGCATCTTCCCTGCAGGAACTGGTGGTAACTGTCATTTTTCATTATTATCTTTCCCTGTTTCCATTAATTTACATGTTAATTGTCAGAAGAAACAGGGTTAATAAAGAATATAATACTGCTGCTTTTATTTTGAAATTTAGACATAACTATGCATCTTTACACTGGTGTTAACTGTCATTTTTCACCATTATTTTCTCTGTTTTTTGAAATTGCAGCTAATATCCTGTCAAACTATACAAAGACAAGCATTAATTTACATGTTAATTGTCAGAAGAAACAGGTGAAATAAAGAGTATAATGCTAATAATGCTAATTAAAGGCTGCTAGCAGGGGTTAAATCATGAGAACTGTGGAGCGTTTCAGTCTTTCTTAGTTAATTGATTCGCTTAACGAACCACAAACTCCACTTTTATCTGCTTCATTTCCATCTGCAGGCGGCTGCAGCTTCCAGAGACGCTCTGATAAACAGACTTAAGAGTTAAATGTTTTGTAGCATTTTTTTATCATCCTGTGCAGCAGTAAAGCTAATTTTTGGGAGCATTAAAGCACTTCTCAGACATGGACGACCTCTGCATTCAGTTATATATAGATTATTTTTCATCTTTTTTCAACTTTTTTCTTGTTCCAGCTCAGCACAGACTCAAATCCAGCTGCCTTCACAGTTAAATAAAGCTGCAATACGTTAAAACATAAATTAATTTTGTGCGGTAATTGCACCGAGAAATCCATCAATGTCAGTGTCGACATGCAGCACATTTCATAAAAATAAACCAACACGGTCACCGTACATCGGTATTTACAGAAATAAAACATCTGGAGCTCATGTTTAAACCGACACACTACATAAAATAATAAAAAGTCCTCATATATTTACACAGTAAACGCAGCAGCAGGAAGCTAACGTCACCGAACACTGTCTACACAACTGAGGTGCTAACGTGTTAGCATGGGTTAGCATGGTGGAGCCGAGAGTTTGCTGAGACACATGGAGGCTGGTGGCTTCAGTTAAAGGGTCAGCTGACTTCTGGGACAAATTTATGGAAGCAAATAATCCCCGTAGATATTTAAATACATAAGGAACTGAATAACACCCAGAAGGGATCATTGGCAACAAGAAATGTCTTGATTGATGCAGCTTTCAGTCACTGCACTATAAAATGATTCAAAGTTGTACTAAAGTTGAAATGTAAAATTAAAAACTAACACTTCAAATTACTTATATTTAGGTTTTTCAGTAATTTGTGCATTCAACTTTATTTTTTGTGAACATATTTAGCCCCATACCATCAAACTCCCACCTCCGTTCTTCACTGTCAGGACGATGCATTCACTGTGGTAGTCCTGGAAACGTTCCCATCAAACACGATGAAACCAGTCTGAGTTATTTAACAAATTCGTCTTCATTTTACCAAAGAATATTCTCCCAGCATTCATCAGGCTTCTTTTCATGTTCTTTGGTGAACTTAAATCTTGGGATTTAGTGCTGAAGAGCAAACAAAAGTTGTTTTTCCGTGAATGTTACCCATTATGAACTGTCCTTCACACTGTCTGAGCTTCAAAGGAACTCTGATTTCCATTTATAACTGCTGTGTCAAGTCTGAAGCAGCTGCCGTCTGTTTTTCAAAGCTAAATTGTGAAAGTAGTTCATTGTCTGTGGCGTTATTTTAGGAGGACGACAGCTGCAGCCATGATTAGTGGTACCTCCTGATTACGGCTGCAGCTGTGTTTCCGCTGACTTTTAATTTATATTTCTGGATCTTTTTCCATCTTTGAAGTCTTTTCCACGTAAAGCCATGATGCAGGCATAGCTACAGCCTGTAGGCTCAAAACTGAGAAAGTTCTGACTGTTTACAGCTCATTTTAGAACTATTTTTATGCAATTAATCTGAATGAAAATTATTAGTTTTCTGGGATTGCAGGTGTTTTCACTTTAGTTACATCGAGTTTCCACTTTGGAGTCTAAATTTTCAGTATAGTCTTACTTTAGGAGAACAGCTGCAGCCATGATTAGTGGTAGTACGACTCCTTCTATACCTCCTGATTACTGCTGCAGCTGTGTTTCCGCTGACTTTTAATTAACCTCTCTGGATCTTTTTCCATCTTTGAAGTCTTATAGTCACATTTTTTAGTTCTTTTCCACATGGAGCCATGATGAAAACATACATACAGCCAATAGGTCCAAAATGGAGAAAGTTCTAACTGTTCACACTTCATTTTAGAACCATTTTTAAGTAATTAGTCTAAATGAAAATGACCAGTTTCCGGGATCGCAGGTGTTTTCACTTCAGTTACATCGAGTTTCCACTTTGGAGCCTAAATTTTCAATACAGTCTTTCTAAAATATATATTTTGGATCAATCATAAGAGGAAATATTCAACTGTTCAACTCAGAAATAATGATATTTTTGGGAGGTGATCCAATTTTTATTGTATACTGTATATACACTCAGTTCCTGATAAGATTAAAGTCTAATTGTTATTATTTGCTTCCATGTAAGTTCCCCAAAACATGGTGTAATCCTCGACAAAACACGACTAAAAATACAGTAAAAAACTACAACTCCGTTTTTTTTTTGTTTTGTTTAGCTTTAGAAGATGACAATGATAACACTGACAATGATTTAAAAATATATATATATACTGCTGATGATATTACTAAATGTGGTTCGTCTATGAACTCATTGTTCTCAAAAGATTCACATTGTACAGTAAATGTAAAGTTAACATCAGTGTTGTTCACACTAACCTGCAAAATTTATACAATGCACTGAATAAAATATATGAATAATGAATAATCCCCTGATGGTAAATGTGCCACTATGACATTAAAAGCTACTTTAAGAATTACCAAAGAGACTGATCTGACCACAAGAAGCAGAAATGTGAAGATGTGGCGTCTTCAGTGCATCACAGGCAATAAACTCCGACCTGAGAATCTTCTAAATTAAACTGCACTGATGATGTCGTTAACCCTCGTGTCGTCCTGCGGGACAAAACTGACCCGTTTTAAAGTTTGAAAATGTGGGAAAATAAATATATTTTCACAGTGAAACTTCTGATGTCCACATTTTCAGCATTTTTGGGAAATCTTTGAACATTTTTTGGTGGAAAAAAAAGAAATGCTAAAAATGTTTTTTAAGAACATTCACAAAAAAATCAACCAAAATCCAGCGAAATTGGCTGGATTTTGGTTGATTTTTTTTGTGAATGTTCTTAAGAAAATATTAGAAGTTTTACTGATATATATGGAATCACTTTAGATATTTTTAGGATTTTTTGGAAGATTTTTTGAAAATATTTATAAGAATTTTCTTGTCAAATTTGGTGGATTTTTTAAAATAAAACTTTTAAGGGAAACTTTTAAGGAATTATTGGAATTTTCTTCTTGAAGGTTTTGCAAATTTTCAGAAATTTGAGGCATTCTTTTGCTGAATTTTTGGATTTTTTCAGACAAGGAAACTATTTTTTTGGTGCCTATAAATGAAGACAACAGGAGGGTTAAGTTTGACTCCGTTTACGACTGTGTGCTTCTCACTTTTTTCGATTATTCTGCCTTTTTAAAGATTACAGAGCATGGTCACTAATGCTAAAACATCATTATGTTCTCCCACGTGATGCACAGACGTGTCAAAATTTAGTTTGGATGCCAGCGTAGATGTTGGAAAAGAAAAATGTCACTGTTTACAGCCAAATAATGATGTAATTGTGCTTGTGTTGGTCTGATGTAGGTGATGTTCCACTTCAGAAACTCGAGGCAGGTGTTAAGTGGTGCAAGCATTTACAGGATCGGCCCTTTTTAGTCTTTATGTTTTGTTTGTGATGTTGAATCCAACAGCTTTGACCACAATGTTATCTCCAAGTGCACCAAAGCAAATAGTCGTTACTGGATATCACTCTGGTTTTATGTAGGAACAACGGAGGTTTGTTGTTGGTGTGTACAGTGAATTTTACCTTGTTGATGGTGATGTTACCTAGGGTAAGCTTGCTTCTCGACTAAAAAATTGCGCTCGATGCTGCTCCGACCCCAAGAGTTCAAACAAGACAAGAATAAATATGTAAAAGGGCAAAGAACGGAGAGCTGTGCACTTTTTGGAGGTTTTTGGGCCAAAACGTCAACATTAAAGAGCTGAAAAGGGGCCTTCAGGTGCACTGTAAAAAAAAAAAAAAATCCCTTGAAAAAACTGAAAATCTAGAGTCAAGGGTGCCAGATAAAAACTATAAAAGCAGAGTACTAGTGTAATGTTAAAAATATATATATATATGTGCAAAAATAGAACAGGAAGTAGAACAATCAGTGTTTCTTTTGTTGCCGTGTATGCTGAATGTAACATTTTTGATGGTGACGTTAGGAAGGAGACGACTGATACTCTGCTAAGAAAAAATGGCACTTGTTGTCCTTTATGAGTTAAGTACCTACCTTGCACTGGGTACTTTTTGTCAGCCAAGAACAGCCCAGAAAGAGGTTCTACAGGGTCCGTTCTTGTGGTTGGAACATGCTTAAAGGTTTGGGCTGAACTAGTCTCAGTTTGCCAGACCGTTCCGTAACGTAGAATGGTCTGACTGCACCTCGCTATCAATGCTGCTGTAGGTGGTAAAAAGTCTGGCTTGTTTGTGTTTCTTTAAAATAGTCACAGTAGTTGTAGGCAGCGCTAAGAAAAGGATGTTAACCCTAACCATAACCCTAACCCTAACCGATTCGACGATGAATTATGCTGGAATATTTGCATGCAAAGAGGGAAAAACTGCCATTAAAATGAAGAATCCACCCAAACTGCACAATCCAAGCAAACCTTGAAAGTGTCAGTGTGGTGAGTTGCTACCTGGAGGTACGAAAACAGTAACATGCAGATCAAGCCGCCTGCAATACGTGTCCAATGGCAGGATTATACCTTCATACTACATCCAGTTTGTCAGACTTGAGACTCGAAAACAACCTGACGAGATCCACTCTGCTGTTTGTATTTTGAGAGTAACACAGTAGAAGGTAAAGATCTTCAAATGAAACATAAAAGTCCAAGAACTCCAAGAAACTTCTGAACATCTTACAAGATAGACGTATCCACAGAGTCGGACAAATTGTCTGTTCCTCTGTCATCAAAGCAGGTCTTGGGTTTTCCTACGTTGGACTTTTCTTCAGATTCCTACACATTCCACAACTTGATATTTACACGTTCTCCTGCTGACTGTTTCTTGTAGGTTTGTCCTCGAAACTAACTGTCGTATTGTTAGTTGTAGGCGGATCAGACTCCTCTTCACCTGTCGGATGATCGGTTTTCTTTCCGTTAATCTCCTGATGGCCTCCTCCATTCTGCTTCTCCTCGATTGCAGGTACCAGGACGGTTCTCTTCGCCTTTTCCTCGGTTCCGTTGCTCTTGTTCTGGGTGCAGCGGACGTCTCGGATGGTACCGAAGCCGGGGTGGAGGGTCGACAGCGTCCTCTGGTTCCGCTCCAGTCGTTGGCATCGATAGAGGCCCCTGAACGCCGAGCGGAACTTCTGGGACATGGCGTTGTAAATCACTGGGTTTATGGCGCTGTTGGCGTAGATGCAAATCCGACAGAAGAGCAGGAACCAGGCGTCCAGGTAAGGAGTGGACACGAAGGAGTTGATCAGAACCAGAGTCCGGTAGGGCATCCAGAGCAGAGCAAACAGGATCACGACCACAGCCAACATCTTAGTCACCTACAGGGAGGAAGCAGAAATACAGGAAGTTAGAATTACATTCAAGTTAAGTTAGAGGTTTGTATGAATAAAACTTGAAGCTTACAACTGTCCATGATGTTAATGAACCTCCTACCACAAAAGATTTACATTGATCACATTTATTTTTTATACAGATTAGGATGCACTGTTAACTTTATGCAGATGATCATGCAGAATTCTGCTGTAATTTCCAAACCAGATTACTCAATTAATCCTTCACACACAGAGAAGCAACGGGTATCATCTTAAAGAGGAAGTTCTACTGTTTCATTTAATATGTGGTTCTTTACAAAACAAGCAAAACTTTGTGAATTATTCCACTGAGAAGCAGGAGATCTTCTCTCTCCCTGGGAAAATTGTTTTCTACATAATTTTAAACATGATTCAGACAGAAAAGCAGAAATGCACATCAAAAAAGTACTGTAAAAACTGAAAATATCAGCAAATATCTGTTTAAATATCTGAAATTTTACACATTTCTTCGTGATAAAGACAGAAAAATACTGAAAAATTAGTTAATGATTTAATATATCCGAAAGAAGCTGTAAAATAACAGCAAATTTTTTCAGTGTGCATCCAGTTGTTCCCATACAATCTATGAAAATGTGAAACACTTACAGTAATTTTCTTTATCCATGTTGTTTTTTTTTACATTTTAAGCTTTTTTTGGACAGTTGCAATTAAGAGAGACATGAAATGAGACTCACTAATGCACCATAGACATTTACTTTATTAAATTTGTGCAACATTCCCATCAGACAGGAGTCTTTCTCCTGGTTACCACTAAAAACCACGTCCAGTCCTCTCCTTCTGGCTCCAGAAATCCATCAGCACATTCTGTAGTATTTCATAAATATTCCTAAACCTGAATCCTCCACAGTGTTCCAGACAGTCGCAGGTTTACGTTACGGTCCTGAAATAGTTGAGGCTGACGTAGAAAATCAACAAACCCGTGCAGAAGCATGGCTGTGATTCATCATCATTAGCTGTGATTGTTGGTGATTACTGGAGTCCTTATTTGAGCGATGGAGCGTAGCCGGGCTGCAGATTGTGTTAGAGAGAGTGTGACACGCTAATTAATATGTTGAGAGCAGCTAAGAGATGCTTAACTGGAGCGCGTCGCCTAATTGAGTCATTTGTGAGGTTAAAAACAAAGAGGAGGCCGAGAGACGAAATGAAATAATAAAGAGAGGAAGCAGTGAATCAGCGAAAACAGGAGCAACCACAGAAGAGGAGAAAAATTAGATTCATGAAAGTGAATAAAGTGTAATGTTTTGTCTTGTTTTTGTTGTTTTTTGTCTTTTTTTGTCTGATGTTTGTTGTTTCGCACATTTTTGTCATTTTGTGTTTTCTTTGTCTCGCTTGTGTTTTTTGTCTTCTGTTTCCTTTTTTCTCACTCGTTTTGTTTGTCTGTTTTCTTGTAGTTTTGTTTTTTGCTTCTGTCTTTTTTGTCTTGTTTGTGTCATTTGTGTATTTTTGTCTCATTTTTGTTGTTTGCCTATTTTTTTGTTGCTTTGTAACTTTTTGTCAGTTTGTCTCTTTTTTTGTCGTGTTTCGTGTTGTTCGTCGCATTTTTTGTTATTTTGTGTCTTATTTTTGTAATGTTTTCTCATTTTTGTTGCTTTTTTTGTCTTTTTTTGTCTGACTTTTGTCATTTTGATCATAAAGTAAAATACTATATTATTCAGTTCCAGATAGCTGTGACTAATTGTTGTGTTCCTTTGTAGACACTCTGTGATCTGGAAGTTGTAATGTATAAATGATAAACCGAGGCATAATGTTGTTGAAATTGAACTCATTTTTCTGAAGAAATTTCAGTTTGTTCATAATGTTTGAAAAAAAAAAAGTTCATTAAATGTGAACATTTCCAGAATGTACGTTTTGCACTAGGACAACGGGAATAAATGGAGTTGTGGATATTTCTAGGTTATTATGCTGTGATTTCACTGGTCCGGCCCACTTCAGATCAGATTGGACTGAATGTGGAACCTGAACTAAAGTGAGTTTGACACTCCTGTTTTCAGGCGTTTTATATTCAACACGGTATTAAAACCAGCAGCGACGTCCAACCTGAAATGTCAAAGTGCCTCCTCAGGAAGACGTTTCTTTCTATCCGGCATCCTTCTCCTCGTCTCGACCTGCCTCCCCACCTGCATCAGCGCCGCCTGGTCGCCATGGCAACACCTCGGGCATTTCTGAGCCGCTGAATAGAGGACGGAGGGCGTCCATCCAGTGGCCTGTTGGACTCCAGCCATTAGTCTTATCAGGCGCCAATAAAGCCCCACACCTCGGTCCATCCGTCGCGCCCTGCCGGAGCAAATAAATAAGAACTAGAGCCCCGGCGCTGCAGGCCGATCCCAGGTATCACTCACACGCCTCTCCACCGCTACATGCCATTAGCGATAAGGCTGCAGGTCCTGGAAGCTCAGCAGGTGGATTGAAAACGCAGCAGAAGCATTTAATCGAACACGAAGGAGGCGGGAGGAAGCTTCCTGATTACCTCCCATAATGAGTCACAGCGTTTCCAATCTGCATATTATGACTGCAATTATGTGCTACAAACAAACTGTTCTTCTGCTGACGGAGGAGAATCTGCCGGAGGTGGAATCAGTTGAGCAAGACGGCGACCGAACGCCGTGATCCTGCACAGAAACCCTCAGAGATTAGGACTTCATCTGCCGTCGCTGAGCTCCGTTCTCCTGTACACGAGTTTATCAGCCTCCATCAGGCGGATCCGGACGATCAAACGGCGACTGAAGGGTCTGTTGAAGAACTGAGCAGCACTTCAGCGTAAATCCCAAATCACATTATGCAAATCAGCTGCTCCCAGATGATGAAGGCCCTCGAACAGAGATTAGGATCGACTCATCCGGCTGAAAGAAGAGTGCAGGTCTGAAGGTAAAACACAACTAGAGGCTCGCTGTGAAGGTCGACTGGAGGTTTCCACAAGTCCAGAGGTTGCTTTCACAGCTGGATCTTCAAGAGAAAAATGGTCCACCTGTCCCGTGTTACTTGGAAATAACTGAAAATGACTAAAAAGTCTCGTAAAGTACACAAAAATTGGCTCAAACTTTGACAAAAATGACTGAAGTTCTCCAAGAATAATTGAAAATAACCCAAAATGTACGATTGTTTTTCTATAAAAAATGCTCCTTCCATTGTCTAGAATTGTTTTGACCAACCACCTATCACACGTGCTGATAGGAGCCTGGAAACTTTACCCAGAATTCTCCTTCTTTAAATATGATTATTCAAAAATGGTTGACAGTCACTTAAAAGCTTGTTCCAAATGACATGAAAGTCATCCAAAATCACATAAAAACTTTACTTAGTATTGCTCAAAATAACGTAAATCATCCAAAAATACTCAAAAATAGTTCAGAACAACTAAAAAAAATCCAAAAGTCCTTAAACTTCTTCAAATGATGGAAAATTATCCAAAAATTTCCAAATGTGTCTAATATTAGTCCAACTTTGTCCAAGTGGACTCAACATTTGTTCAAAATCAGACAAAAATCCATCCAAAATGAGTTTTTGCTAGAACTGGATCTGACCAACCACCATTCTCACATGCTATGAGCCAAAAATGTGATTAATCACGATTAATTAATTATAAAGCCTCTAATTAATTAGATTACATTTTTTACTAGTTTTAACTAATTCAAGACACATTTCAAAGAAATTTGGTCAAATTTTGAGCCATTTTGGACATTTTTAGTTTCATTTTGTAAACGTGTAAAGTCATTTCATGGCACCTTGGATGAGTTGAAGGTCATTTTTGACTCTTTTTTTGTCTTGTTGGATGAATTATGAGACATTTTGGACAGTTTTCGAGTAGCATTGGCCAAACTGGAACAGAAAACATCCAGAGTACTAATGACTGTTTCTACGACTCTGTTGTGTCTGTTTTGTACAAATAAACTTTCTTTACCTGCAGCAGCTACAACTGTTTTCACTATTAATTTTCTGATATCAGTCACAGGAAGCAATACTTTTTATTTTCCTACTGTCTGCTTTTATGTTCATGCAGGCATTGACCTTTCAGTGTGTTTTTAAGGATCTGAAATCTCCTTCCAGAACGCTTCAGAGCAAACATACTGTGAAGGATGCTGGATATGAAGGATTTCTCTCAGTATGTTGATCTTTGAGCTGCTGCAGAAACGTTTTGTGGTTTCACAGCTACAGCAGGAGTCGGCTGAGTGACGGCAGGAACAAGCTGGAAATAAAAAGATGTGAAGCAGCATCAGGGTCGGAAGTGATTCGCCTCAGCGAGCATCGAGGGTCTCTAATTGGAAACCGTCGGAGGAAGAAGCTCCGGTTCTGGTTCCTCCCGCTGAGAGAACCAGGAGAGAGACATGAAGGCAGCAGATTTCAGAGCAAACGTCCTGCAGCTTCGGCTTTTTCATGTTCCGTTGTCGTTTACAGAAGAAGAAACGAGTCGGTTTTAACCCTTAGAACCCCCAACGGGTTCTGGACGTCACATTTTTACTCATGGTGGTCTTTTTTTTTTCTTTTTTTTTTTACAAATTATCTGAACCTCAGTAATTTCTGGGTGTTTTGTTGTTCTTGGCATGTTCCCCCCCATTAGGAGAACATTCTGGGAACTAAAAGAGAACTTACTACTTAAAACATTGCTAGAACTTTGCAGAACGGTTTGAGAACACACACATACATTTTTGCTGGGAACTCTGAAACCCAAGCATTTCTGGGTGTTTGTTGGCTCCTGTCACAATTTTCCAAACATAAAATGAACATTCAAGGAACCAAAAGAGAAGTTTTCAACTGAAAACTTTACTAGAACTTCAAAGAACATGCTTAGAACATACATTTTTGCTAGGAACTCTCTGAACTCTAAGCAATTTCTGGGTGTTTTTTTGCTCTTGTCACATTTTCCTTTACTGGACTGAACTCAGAAAAGTCTTCTGTGTGGAATGACGCAGTTAGAAATCATAAAAGAAGAAAAAGCTGAATTTCTTGGCTACAATCTGGGGAAAAAATCCTGCAAAAATGCTAAGAAATTGACAGCAAGCATGCTAGAAAACAAAAAGTTGATCTACTAAAAAATAAAAAAATAAGTTTTCAAATACTTTAACATTAAAAAACTGTGAATCCGATGAAAATAACAGTAATTATCTATGAAATAATGAGATTTTTGCTGATTTAATCCTCCTATTGTCTTCATTTACGGGCACCAAAAATATTGTTTCCTTGTCCGGAAAAAATTCCAAAATATCTGCAAAAAAATTCCCAAAATTTCAGAAAATTTGCAAAACCTTCAGGAAGAAAATTTCAATAATTCCTTAAAAGTTTCCCTTAAAAGTTTTAATTTTAAAAAAATCCCCTAAATTTGGCAAGAAAATTCAAATGAGTAAAAGTCTTCCAAAAAAATCCTAAAAAATATCTAAAGTGATTCCATGTTTATCAGTAAAGCTTCTAATATTTTCTTTAAGAACATTCACATAAAAATCATCCAAAATCCAGCAAATTTCACTGGATTTTGGTTGATGTTTTTGTGAATGTTCTTAAGAAACATTTTTAACGTTTCTTTTTTCCCACAAAAAATGTTCACAGATTTCCCAAAAACACTGAAAATGTGGACATTAGAAGTTTCACTGTGGAAATACTTTTTTTCCACATCTTCAAACTTTAAAACTGGTTTATTTTGACCCGCAGGATGACAGGAGGGTTAAAAACTGTAAAATTATCACAAACAAACCGTGCATCTACTTCCTCCATTTGTTTTTGTGCCTTTCAGCATAATTTGTCCTTTTCTGTGACCTTTTTTTGTCCTGTTAAAATACCACAACATTTCTGCAGGACAGGATCAACTTTTCTGCTCTTAAAGCCACGCTGGGTTTACGTTTTGTTGTTTCTGGGAGCAAACTGCAGATGAAAAGGTTCATGAATCCAATGGAAGGACAGGTTTTCTGTAGCAGCAGTGAGCAGATCAGCAGCAGGCGTTTATCTGAGCGTTGACCTTTAAACGAGTCGGGGAACTGTTGGCAGATTAAACATTCTCACCGTTTATAACCTTTTCAGCGCAGCATTACAGTATTTATTTTAACAGAAACACTAAATCAATGTTTTTATAGTCATTTCTAGCTAACACAAACTGTTTGTTCTACCTGAATCTGTTTAAACTGATGTATTTCCTGTTTCTATCACTTTATGTAGCAGATGTGACCTTTTTATTTCTCTCACAGCGACACAAACCAGAATCAGTTTCACAATAATGGCAGTAATTGTTCTTTTTGCAGCCGGGTTGTTGTATAAAACTGCTCCGTCGTACGGTTTCAGTGCTTCTGATTCTGGACTAAGTTTGCTTTTCTGCTGCTGAAGGTTTTCCAGGAACGTCAGATAAAAACCTTCCGATAAAGTTTTTATCGTGAAGATAAATAGTTGGAAGGAAATGAAAGGCTGGAGGCGTTACAACAATAAATCAACTAAACAGAGCGTGGTAAAAGGAAAAAATATATTGAAAAATGGTGAAAATCTGGTAGCAAAGTGCCAGAAATCCACTGTGATATTCAAAAACTGTGAAAATAGTTCCAAATATTTGTAAAATTATTATTTTTTGTTGATTTCAAGACAGCAAAACTGCCATTTTATGGTCATAAATTTTGTTTATTAATAGCCGATTGTTTTTTAACAGTCAACATGTAAATTAACAAAAAAGGTCTGAATTTAAGATATGTCATATTTCTCTGAACATCTTTAGAACAGATGAATTCTAGCTGCATTGTCTGCAGTAGAAAGACTTCATGTTCTTGAATCTGGTGATATATGGACCTGAATGTTACCCGTGCACAGCGGTCAACATTTATCTATCAATAATTACAAATTGCTCTCTCCATTTACGACCGCTGTAAATATCGGTTTGATATCGATTAGCTAAAAAAAAAAAAAAAAAGCCTTTTTCATCCCTAATCTCGATCTTTACATTTCAGTCTGGACATCTCCAGCTGAAACTGTTTGTATGAGTAGATAGAGGTATAGCCTTTTGGAGAAAACGCATCTTAAACCTTGGTTTTGAGCAAAATCTAATTTTTTAAGGTTTCTGTCAGCTTTTACTGGTGATTCTAAACATGTTGTTACACTGAAGGTTAGTTCTCTATTCGTTTACACAGGAGTCTGAAATGTTACCAAGACTTTAAAATGACTAATTAAGTCAAAAGGTGTTAGTTATTACAAGTAAATACTAGTTGTGTTGAAAGACTTACCTGTGCACAGCTGTCAACATGCATCTGTTTACTTGTCCAGATGCATTTTTAGATAAATCAGAAAATCTTTCGAGATTCACAGAAAAACCTGGAAATCTGATTTGTGATAAATCTTAATGGATTTCCAGTTAAACTTCCAAAATGTGCTGGTTTCATTGTCTCAATTGCAAAAAAAAAACTTGCTGTTTCTAACTCTTCAAGTGGCAAAACAGATTATTCGTGTAACTTTATACACCAACATAACTCTATCCATCGTTCCATATCTATATCTGTACACGTGAAGGTAAACACAGTCTTTATTATCTTTATTCTACTTTTTTATTCATGTCTTGTTGTTTACTTTGCTTCATTTTTATACACTACCGTTCAAAAGTTTGGGGTCACCCAGACAATTTCATGTTTTCCATGAAAACTCCCACTTTTATCCATGTGCTAACATAACTGCACAAGGGTTTTCTAATCATCAATGAGCCTTTCAACACCATTATTAACACAATGTAGCATTAGAACACAGGAGTGATGGTTGCTGGAAATGTTCCTCTGTACCCCTATGGAGATATTCCATTAAAAATCAGCTGTTTCCAGCTACAATAGTCATTTACCACATTGACAATGTCTACACTGGATTTATCATTCACTTAATGTTGTCTTCATTGAAAAAAAACAGCTTTTCTTTCAAAAATAAGGACATTTCTAAGTGACCCCAAACTTTTGAACAATAGTGTATGCGTATTTGATCTTCATCTCGTCAGAAAAATAAAGATTTACTGCAAATCTAAAGCAAAAAAAGCACCCATGAGGCTTTTCAGTGAATATTTTTAGGCCAAACATGTCTCTGCTGCAGCTTTTTAAATGCCAGACGTCTTTTCAAAAAGAACAGAATGAACCGAACGCACAGCGAGTTCCTTGTGGGCTAAAAGGAACTTCACCATGACCCCACTGAGAGGACAAAGGAACAGAAAGGTAGCCCAACAGCCGGAGAGGATGAATGTGTTTTACATCCGAGAGACAAAGCAGCTCTGCAGAATAAAACCCGCAATCTAGAGAGCAAGAAGAAACTTTGACTGCTCGGCCTGAAGGAGAAGAAACCATTACTGCTGTGATTATAGCCGGAAAACGGGACTACCATCAGCTCAGAGGAAATCATGGTTTCCCCTGAAGGTCAAATGTGAGCGAAGCTATCGGCCGGCAATCGGTGCTCAGTTAAGACGGCGTAAAAAGAGATTGCAGACGAGGTTATTGTTTGGAAAAGGAGCTAAGAAAGCTGGACAGAGCTCCGACCTGTTTCCTGGACGACATGGCGCTCTTCGGCCGACCCTGACGACCTCCTTTGGCGGCTTCGGGCGGCTCACGGCAGCTTCGTCGCAGCGTCGTGGCGTCGGGTTGGTTGGGCAGCGGGCTGCAAAACACCAGCAGGACAGTTAGAGCAACAGGAAACCACTGATCTGATTGATTTGTTAATTAAATGAAGACGCTGGGAGGCTTCAGAATCCTGCAAAAAGCCTCATCTGATGGATTTTAGAGCATTAAGCTTTAGATGGAAACTGACATCAAAGCTTCATTTAAGCATGAAAAATTGACCTTTTTCAAGGAGTTTTCTCTCTGGAAATACAGGAATTTATTGTAAATGAAGTCTGGGTGGAGAATCTTGTTAGAAAAACACTTAAACAACAGAAAATCAATCCAACCACACACAATGCATCACTTTGAAACACTCTGGAGGCATTTTCTTTAAAAGGCTTCTAATACAATAATGTAAGACGAGTCCAAATGGTGACTTCCTGTTGTGTTGAGGTGCTGCCCATTTTAGTATCTCAAGAATTGTCTTATTTTATTAGTATTTAACATGTGGAGAGTCCATACATGCAACTGCATACCAAAGAAACTAAAGATTCAGTGAATAATTCACATTAGGAAGTTGGTGAAAACAGGAAAACATTGTCAACGTTAGCATTAATCCTGTGAACTCCAACACCTAGTGCTAGTGTTTGAAAGGAATATTATTGTTTGTTTTTTTAAAAAAATTCACCAAAATGACACCATTGATCAGCCATAAACTTTGAAAATAGAGATAAATGTTGAATTTTTAATTTTCTGACAGCCCCTGAATTACTCATCTGTGACGTGTTGAGAAACAATCGCAATATTTCATTGAAATCATTTTATTTTACATTTCTTATCTAAAAATTTGACAAAAATAAGCTGTTTGGTATAGCCAAACACTGCCAAAACCAAAACATTCTGTGCTTCTCAACGCAACCGAAAATCCAAGAATGACTCAGCTGCGACCAACAATCACGTGACAAAAAACTAGAGTTTAGGTTGAAGTGCTGGCAGTGTTTCCACAGAGCAGTTTTCCCCAATGGCCAACCATGCTGTTGTGCTAAAACTGGGGTTATGTCCCCATAAGGTTTTTTCAAAGAAAATTTTATAGCTATTATCTGCTAAACCAATGCTAATTCCTGAGAAAATAAATGCTTAAAGTATTAGCTGTAGTATCTGCTATTTTTCATTTATTACTGTAGCAATACCATGTTAGAGAGCATTGTGGGAGTTTAGCTAGTAAAGGGGCACCATGACAGAGACTTTTGTGACATTTAATGACCTCCAATGAGAATTAGATCAAATAGGACGACACAATGTATAGAAAATGCTGCATTTTATTAAAGCAAATTATGTGTACTACGTACCCTAACACCCTACCACAAATTGCCCTGTCCCTTTTCGACCCATGTAAATATTGGTTCGATATTGATTAATTTAAAAAATGTTTTTTTCGTCCTCAATCCTGATCTTTAACATCCAATCAGGAAATCTCCAACTGAAACCATTTGTATCAGTAGAGTAAAGGTATAGCCTGTCATGAGAAACGTATCTTAAACTTTAATTTTGAGCAAAACCACCAAACTTTTTAAGGTAAAGGGGCACCATGACAGAGACTTTTTTGACATTTAGTGACCTGCAACCTTGTTTACACAGGAGTCTAATCTGGTTGATCTTAAAAATCCTGCTCAGAAGTGTTACCAAGACTTTGAAATGACTAATTAGGGCAGTTTAACATCTAAAAAGGTGTTAATTGTTAATGTTGTTCATCTTGTATACGACGTTCTCTTAACCCTCATCAGTACACCTGTATATAACTTGTCATATGTTTTTATTTGTAAGTTGGATTTTTCAGTCCCTTTAGGTAGTTGTCACCTACATAGTTGCCATCACATACACCAAAGCTTACTGGATTACAACCAGGTTTGTGGTGTATATATAGAAAAATTATTTGGGGTCCATGGGGACCCCAGCCAGACCACAGCTGGACTGTCCATCTTTTATTTATCGATGTTTTTGTTATGTTGCTTATGTGATGACTGCTTCAGTTGCATTGTGTTTCATTTCAATTCAGGAGTTCTTACATTAATATTGCAAGCAATGCATGACAATAATCATCAATAGTAATTTCATTGTTTCACATGGGGTCCAACTGGACCCCAGGTGTACGGATTAAGTAGGTTTTGCCACGTGTACTGATGACGGTTACAGGGGCTACAGGGGACGTGGAATGGTTAAACACAAGAGACAGGGAAATCCTTATTCTTAAGTGTCTATTATTCGACTCCCCTCCTAGTAAATGTGTTTAAAAACCCCATGACTCTACTTTATAATTCCGTCCATCATTACCTGAGGTAGAGGACTCGTGCTATGAGGCCGTACAGGACGATGGCGAGCAGCAGCGGGATCACGTAGAAGATGGCGAAGTCAATGAGGTAGATGGGCAGGTAGAGTTCCCTCTTCACTCTGTATCCACACTGCTGGTGTCCGTCCTCGCCAACCTGACGGACAGATACGATGGAGGTAATGACCAGGTGCAGCTCAGCAGCATCTAATGATGTTCCCACATAATGACCCCACTCTGAGATGGAACAAGGCTCTTTGAAAGCTGCAATTTAACCGACATTTGTACAGAACAGCTCCTTGAAACATCCATGACTCATGCTCCTGCTGAAACACTGTAATGGCTGGGTGTCACCTGAAAGCATGGATCAGTACACATACATGATATATAATAGTATGCTCTCTCAGTCTGGGGGTTCTTATGCTCATGTAAGTGACGGCAGATACGTCTCAGTCTAACATGTTTTAAAACCACAACTCAGAAAAGTCTTCTGAACCACAAACTGAAGGCTCTCAGTTTTCATAAAATTACTGCAGTTTTTCACCTGCCGTAGCCTCCAAACAGGAACCTACAGCGAACATTTAGGGAACGTTCTCTGATAGTTATTTTGTGAAACTTCAAGAGAACTTTCAGGGAACCTTCAGAAATGTTTCTTATGTTTCAGTGAAGACTATTTTGTAAAAAACCTTAAGAGAACCTTGGGAAAATCTTCAAGAAATATCTCCTTGTAGGCCGTATTGTGAAACCTTCATGGAACCTAAGGTATGTTCCCTGAAGTTTCAGTGTTGTAAAACCCGAAGAGAACCTTTAGGAAACCTTTGGGGAACCTTGAGCTAGCATTCCCTGAAGGTTTCTTTGTAAAACCTCAAGAGAACTTTGGGGAAATCTTCAGGGTACCTACTGGCAACTTGAAGGAAAGGTTTCCAGAAGTTTCACTTGAGATTATTTTGTGAAACCTTTGGAGAACCTTTAGAGAACTTTCAAGATACATCCCCAAGAGTTAAAGGTTATTTTGCTAAACCTTAAGAGAAACTTGGGGAAACCTTCTGGAAACATCCTCTGAAGTCTGTCTTGTGAAACATCAAGGAAACATTTATGCAATCTTCAGGGAACATTTCCTGAAGTTGCTGTGAAGGTTTTTTTCTAAAACCTCAAGAGAACTTCAGGGAACCTTAATTAAATCTTGGAGGAACATTTACCAAAGGTTGCTTGATAAAACATCTGTTTTTGGAGAAATTTCAGGGAACATTCAGGGAAGATTGTCTCAAGGTTTTCTGAAAGTTATTTCCTGAAACTTATATAAGACTATCAGAGAACCTTCAGAATATGTCCCCTTAAGTTTCACAAAATAACATTCAGGGAACACGTAATGAAGGTTATTTGTGAAACCTCAAAAGAATCTTCAGGATACCATAAGGGTAAGTTCCCTGAACTTTCAGTAAATTAAATTTTGTAAAACTTTAAGAGAATTTCCATGAAACCTTAAAGGAAAGTTTCCGGAAGGTTACTTTGTAAAACTCTCCGAAAAATTTCCGAAAACCTTAAGGGGAAAATTCCCTGAAGTTTCACTTAAGGTTATTTTGTGAAACCTTCAAAGAAGGACCTCTAGGGAACCTTAATGAACCCTTCAGGGTAAGTTCCCTGACATGTCACTGAAGATTATTTTGGTAAAATATCAACAGAACCTTCAGGGAACCTTCATGAAACCTTGAAGGAATGTTCCCTACAGGTTTCTTTGTAAAACCTTAAGGAAACCTTCATCTAACCTTCAGGGAACATTGCCTAAAGGTTATCAATTTTCGTAATTTTATGAAACACTTAGAGGACCTTCAAAGAACATTTTGGGCAAGTTTTCTTAAGTTTCAGTAAACATTGTTCCGTTAAACCTCAGGAGAACCTCCAGGAAGCCCTCAGAAAACATTTTCTGAAGTTTCACTGAAGACTGTTTGTTGGAACCTTGAGATAACCTTAAGGGAACCTTTGGGGGAACTTTTCCTTAAGTTTCATTTCACATTATTTTGTGAAACCTCAAGAGAACCCTCAAGGAACCTCGAGGGAATGTCCACTAAAAGTTATTAGTGAAACCTTCAGGGTGAGCTCCCTAAGGTTGTTCAGTAAAACCTCAAGAGAACATTCATGGAACTTTGATTAAGTATTTCCTGCAGGTTATTTGGAAAAACCTCAAGAGAATCTTCTGGTAATGGCACCCTCACCCACAACAGATGTTTACAGACCATTCCTTGCAGTGCAGAAAAAAGTCCAATACCTCTGAACTACCGTGAAGCTGCAGAATAATTAAAATCCATCAGTCCCTCAGGCTGTTAAAAGTAGAACAAAATGCTTCTCTGACCTGGATGTCGACCAGGAAGAACCACAGCATGCAGTAGACGCAGGTGAAGATCCAAACACCGGTGATGATCTTCTTGGCCCTTGACACTGTGCAGACTGTCTGAGCCTTCATGGGATGGCAGATAGCGATGTACCTGCAGAGAACATCCGGAGAACGTTCAGGGTCAGACTGACTGTGAATCTCAATGTTTTGATTAAACTTCTATCATTCAGAGGTTAATACGATGCTCAGACTGTGTGTGAAGCCTCGCATTTATTATTCATGCATGCAGGTGGCATGAAAACTGAAAGTGTCTGGAGAGGTCAGAATATTAATGTGGTTCTCTGCTATCTATAGAACGCCGAGATCAGGAGGACAGATGGTTCTATATGTGAAGAATGTGAGGAACCTAAATTAGCTCAGTGGTTTGTAGCTTATTCATATTTAATCTTTACATCCTGGAGGTCTGTGTGCCAGAACCAAGATAAAATCTTGAGAACATTTTCTTAATGTTGTCTGTCATTTTTGAGGAAATGTTTTATAGAAGAACGTTCCGTCAAGAAAAGGGAAACTATTCTATCTCAAATAAATCACATTGCAGGATCCTTTTAAAATGTTCTGTATGAATAAAATGTTCCAACATCTCAGAACTAAACAACATCAGGAAAACATTTTTTTAAATGAAGGCAGGAATACAGGAACATTCAAATACATTATTTCCAATCCAGCAGTGGAACATAATCTGTGTTCCTGACAACGTTCTCCAAACATCCTCTGAATGTTGCAGTTAAAGGCTTAGTTGACTTTTGACACCATGGGAACAATGTTGGAAACAATAAGCGTCTTTAATATGTTTTTTAAACATTGGAAACTTTCAGCCAACTTTTAATGACGGCTATTTTGTGAAACTTCAACAAAACCGTCAGGGAACCTTTAGGATAAGTTCCGTAAAGTTTAATTTCAGGTTGTTTTGTGACACCTTGAGAGAACTTCATTTTGTGAAACCATCATGTTACCTACAGGCAACCTTCAGAAAGCGTTCCCTAAAGTTTCAGAGAGGGTTATGTGGTGAAGCCTTTCGTAAAACCTCAAAAGAACCTTTAAGGAACTTTTAGGGTTAGTTCCTTGAAGTTCCCCCTAAGTTTCACTTAAGGTTGTTTCGCGAAGACTCCAAACACCCTCCAATACACCTTGAAGGAATGTTACCTGAAGGTTCCCAAAAAGTTATTTGGTAAAATCTCAACAAAGCCTTATTTTGTGGAACCTTATGGGAACATTCAGGGTAAGTTTGGGTAAGTTAAGGTTTTTTGGTGACATCTCAAGACAACCATCAAGAAAGCTTAAGGGGAATGTTCAAAGAAGATTGCCTGAAAATTTTCTTAGCAAAGAGGGGAACGTTTATTAAATAGGTGCATCAAACATTTCCTAAACCCTCAACAAACATTTGCAGAACATTCCTTGAGTTTCAGTAAGGGTTATTTAGTGAAGCCACAAAAGAACTTTTAGGGTTAGTTCCCTGAAGTTTCCCCTAAGTTTCACCTAAGGTTGTTAGTGAGAACCCTCAGGTAACCTTGAGAGAATGTTTACTGAAGGTTCCCTGAAAGTTACTTAGTAGACTGTCAACAAAACCTTTGGGCAACATTCACTGAAGGTTATTTTGTAAAACCTTAAGGGAATGTTCAGGGTAACTTCCCTGAAATTTCACTTAAGGATTTTTTTTATGACCCCCAGGAAGTTTAAGGGGAATGTTTCCTGAAGGTTGCCTGAAAGTTGCTGGCACATTGGTTAAAGAAGTGCAGTGAACACTTGCTAAATCTCCGACAAACGTTTGCAGAGCATTCCTCGAATGTCATCTAAATTGCAGTGGAGTAAAATATAGAATATTTTCCTGTGTGGCAGTAATGCAGGAACATTGAAACACATTATTTACAATCCAGCAGTGGAACTTAATCTGTGTTCCTGACAACGTTCCCCAAACATCCTTTGAATGTTTCAGTTAAAAGACTTAATTCACTCCTAACCTCATTGGAACATTGCTGAAAAAGATTAACTTTAAGACGTTCTTTGAACATTGGATTGGAACTTTAAAAGATCTGAACTTGTAAGCAGTGTTAGCCGGTGTTGCTAGCTGGGAGAACGTTCTCCAAACATCCTCTGAATGTTGTAGCTAAAAGCCTTAGTTGACTCCTAATCTCCTTGGAGCATTGCTGGAAATGATGAAGAACTTTAAAATGTTCTTTGAACATTGGATTAGAACTTTAAAAGATCCGGACTTGCAAGCAGTGTTAGCCGGTGTTGCTAGCTGGGAGAACGTTCTCCAGACATCCTCTGAATGTTGTAGCTAAAAGCCTTAGTTGACTCCTAACCTCATTAGAACATTGCTGGAAATGATGAACTTGAAAATGTTCTTTGAACATTGGATTGGAATTTTAAATATTAGAACTTATCAGCAGTGTTAGCTGGTGTTGCTAGCTGGGAGAACGTTCTCCACTAAAACAGGACTCTGGTACCTCTCCACGGTGAAGGCGGTGATGGAGCAGGATGATACGTTGATTCCCAGGTACTGTAGGTAGGTGATTCCCAAACATCCGGCATGTCCGAAGTTCCAGGTTCCGGTCAGACTGTCGGAAACGTTGGGCAGCCCGGCCGCCACCAGAACCGTCAGGTCGGCGATGGCCAGACTCACCAGGTAGCAGTTGGTGGGCGTCCTCATGTGGCGCGTGGTCAGAACCACCAGAACCACCATGATGTTCCCCACGATGCCCACGCAGCAAACCAGCAGAACCAGGAACACCGACACCGTCTTGTACTCCAGAGACTCGGAGACGCCGGCGCTCAGAGAGACGTTGGTCGGAGTGTCAACTCTGGAGCTCCCGTTGTCGGCCATGTTGGCGGTTCTTAGTCGAAGGTCGCGTTCATTCGGTCAAAGACGAACGGCGAAGAGGACGACTCCCAAGTGTCGCCATATTTTTTCTTCTTCATTTAGAACATCGGATCACATTTAAATCCTGAACTTGTAACACTTTTAGTAGATTCATCAGATGTTTTCTGCTCTTTGATATTCATCGACCTTCGCTGGCTTTGCGAAAAAGACGCTGCGTCGTATAATTATTCTCCACAGGCCCTCAAGGAGTCACCTAGAAAGAGAAAATGAGTTTAATTAATTGGACAAATGTCAAACAGCTACATGTACATGCAGAACATCTCGGTGGTTCCCTCAGGTGTCCGTAAATTGGTCCACAATCAGATTAAAAATGCGGCTCGGAAAAAAGAAACTAAAGCTGATAGAATCAGATGAAGCATGTGGAGGTTAAATGAAAGACAAAACAACAGCAACGGCATTATTTGGAATAAAAGTTATGCATATAAAGCATTAAAAATGGTAAATAATTGTTATTTGAATGAAAAATTATATTTATTAAGGTTTGAAAAATGGTAAATAATTATTTACACTATTTTTATTGCATTTAAGTCAGTCAATAAATTAATTATTTCATAGACATTTGCTGTTATCTGAAAGAAAAATTATATTTATTAAGGTTTGACACATGATAAATAAGTGTTTTAGTTTTTTTGTTTAAGATTTTCATTGTTTTTGTTAAATTATGCATAAAAACAGGTCTATATTAATCTATACAATGTCCAAATGGATTTTAAAAAATGGTAATTAGTTCTTTCATAATATTTAACCATAAAAAATGCAATATTTTCTGTATTTAAATCAGCAAGAAATATTGTTATTTTACAGATATTTGCCATTATTATAATAAAGAAAGCATATTAAGGATTTTAAAACAGTGAAAAACAAATAAATCAAAAATTCTGGATATTTTACAGATTTTCTGTATTTTGTTGAATCACAAATAACATCTAGTAAATCACAGAAAAAATAGTCTAAATTTATTTGTTAATTGTTTAAAAAAAAAACAGACCAAAAATGTAAATAATTTCCAAATCAAAAACCTGGATTTTTACAAACAGTAATTAAAATTTTACATTATTTTTACTGTATTTAAATCAGGAAGAAATATTGTTATTTTACAGATATTTGCCATTATTATTATAATAACAGTATATTAAGGGTTTTAAAATGGTGAAAAAAATCTAATTAAAAAAATTCTAGGGATATTTTACAGATTTTCTCTATTTCTTGATCAACAAATAATATCTAGTAAATCAAAGAAAAAAATGTATTATTTTATTTGTTAACTTTTTTTTTTTTTAAACTGGTCAAAAATGTAAATAAATTCCAAATCAAAAATAAGCATTTTTACAAAGTCATTAAAATTTAACACTATTTTTACTGTATTTAAATCCAGCCAAGAAATATTGTTATTTTGCAGAGACTGGCCATTATTTAAAAGAAAAAATTTTATATATATATAAAAGTTTGAAAAATGGTAAATAATTGTTTAAACACTTACAGATTTTCCCTATTTTGTTAAATTGCACAAAAAAATCTAATAAAATCACAGCAAATTTGTATTAATTTACATTTTAACTTTTAAAAAAAGATGAAAAATCTGTGTTTTTTTTAAACCAATAGTAACTAATAAAATGACACTGTATTTACTGTATTTAAATCAGCAAGAAATATCATTATTTGACAGATTTATGTTGTTTTTCAAGAAAAAATTGTGCATATTAAGGATTGAAATATGAAAATACAGATAATATCAAGTGAAATCACAGAGAAAAAGTATTAATTTCCATGTTAACTGTTAAAACATGTATAAAAAACCTTCACTTTTTGTTTGTTTTTTTTTTAAACTATTTTTGATCATTTAAGTGTGTGTAAATTCAATGTTTGCCTAAAGGAAGGTTCAGCTGCTCACAGGTTCCATCAATTATCTGTAATCAATGAAAACAGCAACAAAAGCCGGCGACATTAGAGGATTTTAACCTCATTAGTGGAGAAAATAAAACCGCCTCGGGCTTTTCCAGCTGCTGGTCTTTGTTTCTGAGCTCATGTGGGCTGATTTAAGACAGAAAACGTCCCTGAGAACATCAGAAACTGGAAGAAAACACGTCGACTGGAGACTAATAACAGCTTTAATATATAAAAGTGAGTCTCCAGGCAGCTGAAGTGCTTCAGAACAGAGTCCAAGGATAAAAACCATGAGTCTGTCCTCGTGGTTTTCTGCTGCTTTTTCATGTGTGTGGATGAAATTCAGGCACTTGTTTCTGACCTGATGCTGAAAGAAAAAGTTCAAATTTAAGTAGCAGGAGACCTTACAAGGATTCCTGGAGCTCCTCGGACTAGAAACAGTAAATAAAACTCTCCATTAAGTGCGTTTAAGATGATTTTAACATAATATTCTCGAAGCTTTGGGCTGCTGCTGCGCTCTTAATGCACTTCTGATGCCTCCTAGTGCTTCTCTGATAAAGTTACAGTCACAATCTTCAGAAAAAAACAGAGAGCAGAAAGAGAAAAACTGATTAAATCTTCAATTTTAACTGCTGATCAGGATTCTGACGTCAACTCAGGACAGAATGCGTTTCATTCAAACCATCCTGAGGTTGGTTTATGAGGTTCTTCATGCAGCAGGATGATAATTAATGCAGCGCTGGGAAGATCAACCAGACAGCTGCTGCTGTTTATACTGGACTCCTTACCTGCACTGAAAAAATACACAATTTAACACAGTAAACCACAGTAAAACACATTAAAAGACACTAAAAGAAACAAAAAAACACAATTTAACAAACTAAAACACACATGAAACACTCTAAAACACACTAAACCACAATAAAACATTCTAAATCAGCGGTTTCCAACCTTTTTGCACCACGGATTCGGCTTTTTGTTCTGTATTTATATCAGCAAAATGTAGGATTATTTTACAGATGGTTGACATTAATTTATAAAAAGTATTCATTTTGTATTTTACCATAAAATAACATTATTTTTAATGTAGTCACATGAGCCAAAAACAGCAATATTTCACTGGTTATTGATATTAATTTTAAAAATTAAAAAGTTTATTTATTTATTTTACAAATTTTTTACTTCGTTAAATTACAGATAATATCAAGTAAAATCACAAAAATATGTATATATTTACATGTTGACTGTAGAAAAAAGTGTAGCACTGTAAATAATATCCACATCCAAAATCTGTAATTTTACAAATATTAATTCACTTTTTATTACATTTAACTATAAAGTTATACAACTTACTAATGCATTTACATCAGCCAAAATTAGCATTATTTCACAGGTTATTTATATACATTTTTGAAAAATTATATATATTAAGGAATTAAAATATATAAAATTTACAAAACCTTCAGGAAGAAAATTCCAATAATTCCTCAAGAGTTTCCCTTAAAAGTTTTATTTCAAAAAAATATTTATAAGAAAATTCTTGTAAATATTTTCAAAAAAATGAGTAAAAATCTTTCAAAAACATCCTAAAACTATCTAAAGTGATTCCATATATATCAGTAAAACTTCTAATATTTTCTTTAAGAACATTCACATAAAAATCAACTGAAATCCAGCGAATTTTGCTGGACTTTGGTTGATTTTTTTTTTTTGGTGAATGTTCTTAAGAAACATTTTTAACATTTCTTTTATTTCCACCAAAAAATGTTCAAAGATTTCCCAAAAATGTTGAAAATGTGGACATCAGAAGTTTCACTGTGAAAATATATTTTTTTCACACATTTTCAAACTTTAAAATGAGTCAGTTTTGACCCGCAGGACGACACGAAGATTAATGATTTTTGTAAAAAACTTTGAATTGTCTTGGACATGAAGGATTCTAGACAAATAAACTTGCTTTGCCTGTTTTGGTTTTGCTCACTCTAGATTTTAGCTACACATTGTCATTGTTTTTGTTTAAACCATATCCTCTGTTTACACCTTTACTGTACTTCTTTGAGAAAACGTGTTTCGTGGCTGCTTGGGACCAGTGGAAGGATGGCGCTTCATGCTGTGTTCAGGGACCCCTAGGCTGGGCGGAACAAATGGTTTCGACACGTACCAAACGCTGCACACTAAACCATGCAGGGCTTCATGGGCGACGGCCAAGGAAGACCTCAATGCTGAAGAAAAGGCATAAAAAGGAACGACTGATCTTTGCCAGAGAGTACCTGGACAAATCACAATCCTTCTGGGAAAATGTTTTGTGAACAGACGAAACAAAAATAGAGCTTTTAGGCAACACTCTTGTGAAGATGACCATCCTTCCCATGTTCGACGGTGGCGTTGTCGTCTATAAAATGGCCAGTAAATGTGTCCTCAACAGGCTTGATGTCCTCCATCACTCGGCCATCTGTCTTGCCACCGGTGGCACCGTTCTCCAGCACTGACTTCCACTCATCTACAGACCCCACCTCCAACCTCCTCCACCCCTCCCATGACAACCACCACCTGAGGTCCAGTGATCTCATACCACTCTCTATCCTCAAGGTTCAAACTGTCTTTGGCTGGAATTTCCTTCTCTTTGCTGCAGCAATCGACTGGAATTCCCTCCAAAGAGATTTGTTTACAGACAGCACAAAGAAGCACCTGAAAAAGAACACCCTACCAACAGTTTGGTGGAGGATCCGTAATGTCATAGGGCTGCTTTGCTGCATCTGGTACTGGAGGAATCATGAAATCAGAGGATTACCAAGGAATCTTAGAGCCAAATGTGTCACCCAGTGTAAGAACAGCAGGTTTGCGTCGAAGATCATTGGTCCTCCAGCAAGATAAAGACCCAAAGCACACATCCAAAACATGCAGGAATGGTTGAAAAGGAAACAATGGAGCCAGGAATGATCTCAGTCCCATCAAAAATCTACAGCAGAGCTGAAATCTGCCAAATGTCTAAGAGCTTGAACAAACTGTAAATGAAGAATGGGAGAAAATACCAGCTGAGAAGAGCAAGAAGCTTCTAGATGCTACAAGAAATGTTTGGAGGAAGTCATTGCTGCAGGGTGTCCAACCTCCTACACTGCTGCAAAACATCTGTTTACTTTCATTTCATCTTCTGTTCATCTGTTTCTTGTTGTTAGTACACAGTTTACATCTGGTACTTGCGTTGTCTTATTTTATTTTCATTTTTATTCTTATTTTTTCTAGACACTTTACACACTTGAGACGCTTCACACAAACACTTTTAGACACTTTACATTTTGTACTTTGTATTCTTTGTTATTTCTATTTTATTTCCAACCTCTGTATAGTTATATATATTCCACTAACCTTTGTTTATTGTTTATTGTACTCTGGCAAAATAATTTCCTCCAGGATAAATAAAGTAGATCTTATGGGAAGAGTGCCTTGATTACTGTCCATGTAATTTTTTTCTATTTCCTCTTGGAAATTAGAAGATGCAATTTAAAAATGTAAAAATTCAGATCATATGAATTTGGTACATTTCCATTTATTTCTGAAGATACTGTAAAAATGAAAGAGTTCCTCTAGCAGTGGCCAGGACTGTGTTTAAAACATTATGTGTATTTAGAATTTGAAAAGATGAAAAAATGTTTAATAAGATTTTAAACCATTATGTTGAAGATGTTCTTTTTGTTAAATTCTGGATGAAAACTCATAAAATTACGGAAAAAATATGCATTAAATTACATGTTGACTATAAAAAACTTACAATATTTTACATAATATCATAGTCATTTATTCTTTTACACTGTTTTGCTGTTTTTAAATCAGCTAAAATATCACAATTTTACAGATATTTGGTGTTATTTGCACCATTTTTGTAGTTTTTGAACATTACAGCATATTTTTTGTTATTTTTCTAAACAGGTTATTTTTTTACAGTGTAGAATATCAATGAATGAATGTGAATGTTTAACCTGCAGAATTAAACTGTAAAAGAGCAATAAATGACATTATTTCCTCAAAAAGCTGACATGAAATATATATATATTATTATTTTAGGGACAAGGAGATAATTTACATGAAACAAAAACAGCAAAACTTAATAAAGTGATCTAAATATGTGATGAAGTCATGCATTTCTTTATTCTTTCCACAGATAATCCAGAAACCTGCACCGACACCAGCTCCTTAAACTGGATTATTATTGATTCTAGTTGTTTACAGCAAACACATTTTCATTCTGCACATTCTTGGGTGAATAAATTTGCCTGTTCCTGCTCACAGTAAATATTTGTCTCACTTTTTATGACTTGGATTCGCTACACTTGTCTGTAAAATCTTTTTTTTCTTTCTAATCATCAGAGTTTAATGTTAATCACCAAAATAAAGTCTAATTTCTCTTTTATTTAAACCTGTTTGGCAATAAAACCTGAATAAATTAATGCATGGATGCAGAAAAGACAAACTTCTAATTTTTCTTTCTGACCTGCTGTACAAAATAAAAGCCTTTACCTGCTCAGTCTTTGCATGTTTTGGTCCAGAACCTTCTTTAATGGTGAATTTCTCTCCTCAGAGTAAAACAGAATCATTTCCTCTGCTGCCAGGACTCGCTGGTTGCAGGTCGGCGGCTGAACGAGCTTTGACTGAGTCTCTTCCAGACCTCTGAGCTGCAGCTTCGTCATTTATCTCTGAGCAGCAGGGAGAGCAGAGCACTGCCCTTCAAAATAAAAGCACAGTTTATTTGGCAGCGCTGAAGGATTAAACCAGAGAAATAAATTAAATTCTCTCTGGACTAAAATGTTTTGCATAATTATTTAATTACAGCAGTGTGAAGTGACCAAATACAGCTACTGAAGTACAGCTTTGAGTTAATTTACGAATTAAGTATTAAGTAGTAATTTTCTGCTACTTTACACTTTTACTGCACTACAATTATTTGATATTTGATAAATTTATGAATTTAGTTTAACCCTCCTGTTGTCGTCATTTACGACACCAAAAAATATTGTTCCCTTGTGTGGAAAAAAATCCAAAATTCAGCAAAAAATTCCCCAAATTTATAAAAATTTGCAAACTCTTCAGGAGGAAAATTTCATTCCATGATTTCACAAACGGCACTGTTAAAAGAAAAGAAAATAATAATAAAACAGCAAAAACATTGTGGAATAATTTAATGTTCAAAGACAGTAAAAATCATGAAAATAATAATACTAACAGCAAATATCTGTAGAGTAGGTATATTTTTAAGCTGTTTTAAATGCAATTAATCAGTGTAATTTTACAGTCAAACACTGTGAAAGTGTAAATTACTTTTTGTAAAAATAGCATTTATTGATGTGGCTGTTAGTTTCAAAAAAAACAAACAGACATATATATTTATTTATTATGTTTGCATTTACGTATGTGATTCTATCAGCTGTTATCTGTAGTTTGACAAAATGGGGAAAATCTCTAAAATAAAATAAAATAAATGTATCTGTTTTTACCATTTTTCAGATGGTAATGTACATTATACATTTTTTTCATTCAAATAATGGCAAGTATCTGTGAAATACAAATATTTTTAGCTGATTTAAAAACAATTCAAAAACCCAATAAAAATCTTACTCCAGCTTTCATCTACAGGCTTCAGTTTGAGGTACAAGATGATTTACAAAAAAAAAAGAATAAATAATTAACATTACAAAACAAAACATCAGAAAAGCCAATAAATCATTTTAAAAGCCAAAATAAACATCAGAAAAGTCATTAAATACTAAAAAAGACAAAAACATGAACAAATATATTAAAGACAATACATCATTAAAAAGACTAAAAATGTAAAAAGACAGAAATATATTTTAAAGAAGGCAATAAAACGTCAGAAAATACCAGTAAGCATTTTTTTAAGTTATGAATATTACACATGATTTTTTTTAACTTCATCACTATATTAATATTAATTTTACGGAAACAATGACTCATAAATAACACCAGCAGCACTGAACAAAAAACAAAATAACTTTTACAGTAAAATAATTATTTTTATTTTTTTTAAATAACAATGTTACAGTTACTTTACAGGTTTTCTCTGTTTTGCTAACTTGCAGGTATAATTAGCAAAATCACAGACAAAATAAAATGACAAAAAATATTTTAAATAGTCTTGTTTTTGTTTTTTTGTACAGATTTATTTAGTTTGGTTTCAGTACAGATAATATCTAGTAAAAGAATCCCAGTAGAAAAACATTTTTAAACAGTATTCCACAATTTTTACAAAAAGAAATAATAAAAAAATCTACAGAAACAAAAACAAAAAAAAAAAAACATGTAACAGTTTGCAAGCTACAATTTTTCAAAAAGAATTTACAGGTTTTAAATAATATTTCACCATTTCAGAAATAACAACAACAATTTTTTTTTGTTTTTTTGGCAGATTTATTTATTTATTTTTAATTGACAGTGCACTTCAAACACGGAGATGTATTTTATTGATTCATTTAATTTGGCTGTAATTGAGCACATTTATTTATATTTACATACATCTTGTGCTTCAACAGTAACAAGATAAACATCCAACTCCAGCTTTCATTTACAGGCTTCTCTCTGATTTTTGCTGCTGTTTGTGTCGCAAGTGACTGAAAAAGATCCACAAATGTCAGAAAACTTAAATAAGAGCACTTTATTTTGACACTGTGACAGGAAGTCATATATCCTCTGATGTCCAGCTTGATGTTCCTCCTATTTGAGGCTTTCTGCTCCTCCTGATGCTTCCAGTCTTCATGTGTTCAAAGCATCAAACACACGATTCATGTAAACTAACAGCTGATTTCTACAGACATCAAGAGGAAAAAACATTTATTTCATCTCTAAATACCAGGAAATGTCTTGTTTTTTAAATATGATAGAATCAGCAAATAATGTTTTTTTTCTGATTTTAATGACATAAATTATTACTTTTAGTAGTTATTATCTGTAATTGAACAAAGTTTAAAAAAATCTGGAAGAATAAAAGTAAATGTTTGAGAAAAGTCACAGTTAAAATCAGTTACAGTTCAGTTAAAGTGCCACAAATTTGATTGTAAGTCAGTTTTTATTAGATAAAACCATTTCTCTCTTCTTTGAGTGATTTTATCATCCTCAGCCAGCTTCCTAATCAATAATCAATCAATAATCAAGACTGTGAAGTCAGACTATAATGTCCGTCCGCATTAACAAAGCTTCCCCAGACACATTTTCAGCTCTGAGTGTTAAAAGAGAAAGAGAAATAATATTTAACATTCACATCGTATATAAAGTACAATAAAGCTGGAACCAATCAATAAAATCAGCATTTACTCTCTCTCTCACACACACACACACACACACACACACACACACACACACACACACACACACACACACACACACACACACACACACACACACACACACACACACACACACACACACACACACAAAACACTTGATTTGATCAGGCCACTAAAAAGATTTCAATACTATTTAAAGATTAGTAAGGTCACTATGATGCAAGAAAAGACCTGAAATAAAACTTTTATTTTGAAAAAGACATATATTTATTATATTTTTTAATTATGTTATATTATATTATATTATATTATATTATATTATATTATATTATATTATATTATATTATATTATATTATATTATATTATATTATATTATATTATATTATATTATATTATATTATATTATATTATATTATATTATATGCTTTGTCCTTATTTAAATCACTTGTGTTGTTATTAAATAAAACAAAAAAATTTTAAAGAATAATTCAAAATAAATTGCAAAGCACTAAACAATCAACATAAAATAAAAATGGCAAACAGATATAAATACATAGGGAAACCTGGGAATCTCAGGGTTTTTTATATATATATATATATATCATATTTTTGTAGATTGTTCTGTCACTATAATGCAAGAAAAAAACTGAAATCAAACTTTTATTATGAATAAAAACATATATTTATTATTATTATTTTGATATAATGCATTATATTATACTATATTATATTACATTATATTATATCAATCTATATTCTATTCTATTATAATATATTATATTACAAAGTATTATATTATATTATATTATATTATATTATATTATATTATATTATATTATATTATATTATATTATATTATATTATATTATATTATATTATATTATATTATATTATATTATATTATATTATATTATATTATATTATATTATATTATATTATATTATATTATATTATATTATATTATATTATATTATATTATATTATATTATATTATATTATATTATATTATAAACCACTGTTCTCAGATCAGATTTCTGTCTCCATCTGTCCCATAGATCAGTCCAGATTCTCTCCTCTTCACTGGTCCCAGATCTGTCCCGGCTCCTACGTCACTCTCTGCGCGGCTTTTTCCACCTCAGATGGTCTCATGTTGATGACGTGTTTGGTAATGGCCGCTCTCGCTGTGCGGTGCGGGCTGTTGAATCTTCTCTGAATTAATTCTGTCTAAAACTCACCGCAGACCGTCCGGACCGACACCAGCGGGGAGAGGGCGGGTGTTCACGCAGCAGCGCCGTCTGTACAGAGCTCCTGGTCGGCAAGGTGAATGGAAATGTGTGCCTGTTAGCGGCTAGCGGAGGGTAGCCGTTAGCGCCGTTAGCTTAGCTTCAGGCTACATTGTTGATTGAAAGACGGAGAGTCGTGTCGGTGCTAAAGCGAGCCGTGTCCGGTTAATTTCACCATTCTGCTCACCGGTCGATACGTTATGTTCGGTAAAGAAGCTCGGCGGCTCGGTGAGGACCGGTCGCTCGGTGTGTAGCCGGCTCTCTGCGCGCTGTGCCGAGTTATGGGCCTGGTTGGCAGCTAGCGACCTGCTATTGTAAGTTAGAACCGCTACACGCTGCAGGTGAACTTCCACAGATTCTCTAATAACAGACGCATAAGTTGCTGTATCTGCGAACCATCGAGGTATGGTTCAGATTTACGACTCGTTTCCAAAGATAGCTGCTAGCTAGCCTGCTAAAGCTAAGGGTTTCCTCTGCTGGTGAATTAGCAGCGCCGGTATTGTGTCAAAAAGTGCCAAAAACTGGTTTTTACAGCAGGATTTATGTATCTACAGCTGCTTTTATGTGCCCCAAGCAGCCATAAGGCGCAAATACACAGACCTTAATGTCTGCGGTGTTACATTAAGTATATCTTTGTCCAAATAATTGTGATTTTAACATTTTTGTTGCAGGTTTTAGCGCAATCAGGTATGACTTTAATCGATTATAGCTAATACTGTAGCGTAGTTTCTGATGTCAAAGCTGTGTATGTTTCGTATGTCTAATACCTCCTTTGTTTTTGGAAGCTAGACTTGTAATAATATGATTTTTGAATGCATTTTATCCATAAAATAAGAAAATTAACTCATTTGCAATTAACTTATGGGCTACAATCTTTAAAATGTAATCTTACTGAGTAAAATCAAGTCAATTTAGTGCATTAATAACATTTCTGTCGCTCTGTAGGGGCTGCAGTCACTTTTTGGCGACTGGAAAACTGCATTATAAGAGATCAATTGCATTTTTGAGACTATTTCAACTGGTAAAATCAGCTTGATTAGTTATAATCTGAGCAGGTAAAACAGTGCAGAGACGTAAAGATGATTGCAAGTAAGAGGATTTCTTAATTTTATGTATAAAAACATCCACAAAGCATGTTAGATGCAGTCTAGTTTGCAAATATAAACAATGATGTGAGATATACCAAACGCTGCAGTAAATGTAAACTGCTAATTATCTCTTTAGTCACAATTTTTAGATTAAGAGAAACATTAAAGCATCACAAAGACTTGTTTCTGCTGTCGCTAGAGATGTGAAAGTGTGTGTATTTGTGCATTACAACTGTTTGACCCACATAAAAGAATCTGTTGAGTGATGCAGCTTCGGCAATCAGCTTCTTGGCAGACCATCACGTTTTGGCACAACACCAGAAGTTATCTTTTAAGAAAAAAAATCCTGTCGTCAGCTGTAGTCATTTTAGTGTTTTTATAAACAATGAAGTGGGTTTGCAGAGTTAACAAAGGTTCAGGTTTATCCAATCAGAAAGTCACTTTGTGAAGATTCTGGTGAATTTTCTTTGCTCAGACAAATCAGCAAAGAACAAACATTTATTTTCAGAGTTTACTATCACACATTATGTGATTTAGGTCAATATGTACTGTACTTTATTGTCTGTCAGTGTAATCTTTCCTGGTTAAGATATATTTAGTATTAGGTTGCATATTTCTGCCAGTCCAATGCATTTATTAAACAGTAATAGAACCTGACTACCATTTTTTTTTCCAGGAAATTAAGAAATTCTGATTAATATCTTCCAATAGTTATCATCTGTAACTGAACAAAATAAGGAAAATCTGTAAAATAAAGTTGTTGAAAAAACCCACAATTAGAAACAGTTACAATTCAGTTAAAGGGCCGTAAATTTGATCAAATCAGGGCATTTTGTGGTATTTTCACTCTCAACAGGAATGTGAACTGATTTTATTATATTAAACCATGTATCTCGTCTGTGAGTGATGTTATCCTGCTGTGTAATTATCTGCAGCTGGGATTCCTAATCAATAATTGATCAATAATCAAGCCTGTAGAATCACTATATAATGTCCGTCCACAGTGGATCCTGCTAAAGCTTCACCAGATGTGTTTTGCACTTTACCTGACTAGTAAAAGAGAAATAGAAATAATATTGAACACTAACATCATCTATAAACATTAAAACTGAAATCAATCAATAAAATGAGCGTTTACTTATCAAACAGTGTTGGTACAGCCAAAAACAAAACTTTTCTCAGTTTGCTATCACACATGATGTGATTTAGGTCAGTATGTACTGTTCTTATTGTCTGTTAGTGTAGTCTTTGTTTGTTTGTTTTGGTTAAGATGATTTACTACTAGGCTGAGTATGTCTGAGTAGAACGTGACTGATTGTGGGTTTTTTGTGCAGAAGCCAATACCATTTATAACCATTTGTATCTGTAAATATATGTGGATATATACAGGTTTAGATATAATATGTTGGTTATCTTAAAATGTAAACATAAGGGGGGTTATTGTTTAACTTTCAAACACTTCACCAACTAGTTAGCAGCTAACTGAAGACACCGCACCACCTCCTGTTCCCTGACATGTGCTGCCAGCAGTGCTGAAAGTACCACAAACAACGTAGGCGTTATTCTGGACAAGTTCTAAATCATACTGAGCATCGTTTTTTCTGTAGATACATCATTTGGGCTCTAAGCAGTCGGGTTGAAATTGAGCAACTAGAAATGTTGTCTGTTAATTTCTTTATCCTTTTTGTGTCCAAAATCCTGAAGGATTTACGTTAAACTGCAAACTGTTCTTGTTCTCAGTTGTAATCTAATCATTTCTTCTGTGATTTATTATTTATATTTGATTCTAGGCGACTTTATTAGCCTCTTAGACAGATAATAAAACATTTTTGTTGCTGGTTAGCTACTATGTTACTAAAAGTGTTAGTGTATTCGAAGACACAGCTTGACTCCGCACCACATCCTGCTCTGCTACATGTGTTGCTGGCAGTGCTGAGAGTATCATAAACAATGTTGGCGTTATTCTGGACAAGTTCTGTGAATATAATATATGAATTCTTTGAGCTGTTACTAACGTTTTTTGATTTTTTTTCAACAATTTTTGAGTAATTCTGAACAATTTTCATGTATTTCTGAACCTTTTTTGAGTCATTTTGGACAAATATTGAGAAATTTGGACACATTTTTATCTTTTTGAACAACTTTCACGTATTTTTGAACAAGTCATATTGTCATATTTTTAAGTTTGAAAGCTTTGAAAAGCATTTTTCTTTCAAAAGCCCTACTCTTCAGTTTTCACATATTACAGAAAAGATTTTGTGACTTTTTTTGTCCCATGTTAACAGTTCAACAGTGTTTATTTGTGTATATTCTTATAAAAATCCACCCAGGTTTGTTTTATTCTGTCAGAATATTCCAACATCCTACCATACAGTCATTCCTTTTGATTTCCTCAGACCAGTAAGATAATTTAAATACTATTTAAAACTAGTAAGGACACTTTTATCCAAAAAAAAAGGCCTAAAATGAAGATTATAATTTTTTTTTTGTTCCTTTTATCTAACTTCATGATATATAAAAATGTTAAAGTGACAGATTTTTGAATGGAGTTTGGCCTGATGTGCTTTTTATGACCTAGAAAACACAATTTTTGACTTTATCTTAGATTTTTTTTCTTTTTCCACCAGAATATTCTCTAATGGATACTCCTGAGAGCCCTACCCAGTCCCCTCAGTCCCCTGAGGAGGAGGAGAAGGGTCTTTCTGACAGCGAGCTGCTAGAGTCTCCCGACGAAGAGGAGGACAGGGTCATCTCGGACAGCGAGCTGCTTCACGAGGAGGAAAATGGAGGCCTGGATGACGAGGAGGAGGAGGCGGTGGACGGCCAGGAAAGAGGCTCGGAGCTGGAGGAAGAGGACGAGGTGGTTCCTGACTTTGTGTCCGACCCCGAGGATGAGGAGGCCGTAGGAGAACCAGGAGGGATGGGACAGGAGGATGAGACTATTGTTCTCATGGAGGGGGATGAAGACGGTCCACAGGGCGAGGAAGAGGAGGAGAAGGAGGACGACGATCGAGTCATTGACACCCCACAGTCTCCAGACTCAGAGCCAGATCAGGGAAAGAGTTTTCTGGCCGACGAGCACGGAGAAGACCGGGAGGAAGGATACTACAGGAAGCAGGAGACAGCCGAGGTAGACGACGAAGAGGAGGAGGAAGATAAGAGCAAGGAGGAAGAGGAGGACGACAGGAGGAGGTCCGAGGAGAGGAGGAGAGCCGTGGCGGCGAGGGAGATGAAGGACGACTCGGCTTCGGTTTCTCGGGAGCTGGACGAACATGAGCTGGACTACGACGAGGAGGTACCGGAGGAACCCAGCATCCCGGCAAACGAGGAGGAGGAGGACGAGGAAGAGCCGAAGGCAGAGGATGAAGAGGAGGAGAGCGAGGACAAGATCAACAACAACAACAAGAAGAAGGAGAAGAAACCGATCCTCCCTCCGTCTCCGAAAGACGGCGAGTCGAGGAGGACGGACGACTCCAGAGGTCCCGAGAGGAACCGCCGAGACTCGTTCAGGGACAAGAAGAAGGAGGAAGACGATGGAGAGATTGATGAAGGGGAGATCGATGTAAGTGATTAGACTTTGATTTGTTAGTTGGTTGGCTGCATGTTGCCAGCAGGTGGCGCTAAAGCTGTGAATGTATTTTGGCATATGGATGTGATCAGGGCAGGACTCTGATCAAACATGTAAAGTTTGAGGCAGATTGGAGCATGTTCAGGGGGTTTACACAGCACTTCCTGTTTCATGGTGAAGCATCAAACTTCAGGGGTTGCCATGGCCGCGCCCTCAGACTTTAGCGGAACATTTTGATAACTTTTCATCATTGAGGCCTGTTGGCAAAATCTGAGGTCACTTGGAGTTACCCCCTAGAGCAGAGATGCCAAACTCATTTTAGTTCAGAGGCCACATTCAACCCAATTTGATCTCAAGTGGAGCGCACCAGTAAAATCACAACATAAGAATCTATCAACAACAACTCCAAAAGCAAAAACGAGACACAAAATGACAAAAGCAAGAAACAAAATGACAAAAAAAAGAGACAAACGACACGAAACAAAACAAAAAAGGGACAAAATATTAGACAGAAAAGTTACGAAACGACAAAAAATTTAAACAAACCATACGAGCAAGACAAAAAGACACAAAACGACAAAGTCAAGACAAAAAATTTAGGGATAAAAGGGATAAAAATGACAAAAGCGAGAAACAAAATAACAGAAAAATAGACGAACCGCACAAGCGAGACAAAAAAAACAACAAAAACGATACACAAAGCACCAAATAAAGCAAAAACACAAGTGAGACAAAAAGGAAACACAAAACAACAAAAATGAGAAAGAAAACGACAAAAACATGAGACAAATGAAAAAATTGGACAAAAAAAATTACAAAACGACAAAAGCAAGAAACAAAATCACCAAAAATGAGACAAATGACCTCAAACAAAACACAAAAAATTAGACAAAAAAGTTACAAAACGACACAAGATATTACACAAATGTCACAAACGAGACCAAAAATGATAGAAGCGAAAAACAAGAAGACAAAAACATGAGACAAATGACAATGTATTTTACTTCATGATCAAAACCACAAAACTGACCAAAAAAAGGCAGAAAACAACAGAAACAGAACAAAATATTACAAGAATGAGACAAATGGCACAAAAAAATTGACAAAAATGAGACAAAAATTATATAAATGACAAACAAGACAAAAAAATGACAAAGCGAGAAACATGCGAGACACACAAAACACCGAAAAAACCTAAACACAAAATGACAAAAATAAGACAATAAACACAAGTGGGACAAAAAGGAAACAAAAAACGACAAACATGAGAAACTAAATGACTAAAACATGAGACGAAAGTCAAACAAAAAAGACAAAAAAGTCACAAAACAACAAAAAAGACAAAAAATGACAAAAGCGAGAAACAGAATGACAAGAAATGAGACAAATGACACAAAACAAAAAAGACAAAAATTAGACACATGTTAAAAAGCAATAAAAAAATGGACAAAAAACACAAGTGAGACAAAAAAACAAAATGACAAAAACGAGACACAAAGCAACAAAAGAACAATCTAGTATTTTACTTTCTGATCAAAACAACTTGTCATGGTCTAGAAATTATTTTAAATTTTTAGTTTTACTAATTTACAATCTGCAGTTTATATCTTCTCTGTAATTTCTACTCTTTACAAAGTCGGGCCGGATTGGAGCCTCTGGAGGGCCGGTTTTGGCCCGCAGGCCGCATGTTTGACACCCCTGATCTAGGAGGAGTTTGCTCTTGAAAATGACAAAAATCCAAAAGTTAATGCAAAATGGTGAACTTCCTGTTGGGTTTAGGATATTTGGGTTTATATACTATTACTTATATATATTTTTTTTTGGGGGGGGGTTTGCTCTTTTTTTCTATATTTGAATTTATATATCTAATTTTTGTTTTCTATATACATATATAAATAATTTTGGCAGTTGTTTTTGTTATTTTTTGCTATTTTTTCAAGATTTTTTTAAATTATTTTTTAATATATATATATATATATATATATATATATATATATATATGTTTGTTTTATTTCTTTGCTCATTTTATTCTATATTTGGATTTATTATTATTATTATTATTATTATTATTAATATTATTATTAATATTATTAATAATAATAACATTTTTCTGTTTTATTTTTTTGCAATTTTTTTTTTCTTACAGAGTTGTAAGAAGATGTTAAACTTTACCTCTACCGACATTTTTTTTAAAGACTTCAGTGTTGCATGAAGCATGTGTAAATTATGGTGCAGATCCTCCTCCGACACTTTAAATAATGTGAAGGACTTCCAAGTGCACTCATATTTTACCCTACCAACCCTAATCTCAAACTACAGGAGGAACTTTTGTGCTGTAGACGTTGATAAACGCTACTAGCAGCTTTAATCTCACCCCCGTAAAGCTGGAAAGGTACTATTTAACAGCTCAGTGATCATTATTTATTACTGTTTCATCAGTTCACTTCAAATATAGGAAATATATTCAAATCCTGCACCAGAATATCAGCTTTAGAACATGAAATACAAATATGACCCCGTGCACAAGCCTGATTTTTGCTCGGTTAGTGGGTAATTTGCAGTAAATTGCTCAGATTTGTGCTGATTTCTTTTGTGATTGTGTGTTCAGGACGACGACCTGGAGGAAGGAGAAGTTAAAGATCCCTCGGACAGAAAGATCCGACCTCGACCCATCTGCAGGTTCTTCATCAAAGGTAGGAGCTGACGGCAGATTTAAGCTTTTTATCGTTATATGGTGGCATTTTACTGGCAAAACACTAATCAAATCATCACATTTTAAGACTTATTTCTGCAAAAGGTGTTGGGTTTGACGCAACACTATAAATGTTTAATAACTGTCATTTTATCTCCTATTAAACCTGCTTAACCTGCATTTTAGTTCTGTCGTCGCTTTAGGAGCATGTAAAGAATGCTGCTGTTTGCTTCAACTTTTATTTTTATTTTATCTACAGCAGAGGGAGCTGTTCAACCTGATATGGACTTACTTTTATGTGTGTTTTTTTTAACACCCTTATCTTGGGACAGGACAAACTAGGGACTACAATTAAATCAGTTTTGAGTAAATAATAGATAATATGGATACAGAACTGACATTAAAGCTGTTTTTGGTCCATTTGTCATGATTGAACACATTTATAATTTCCCCATAACGATTTGGTTCATATCATGTCATAAAACAGTCAGGATCTTAATTTATAGTGTTTGTTCTTTTTTAAAACCTAATACATCAGTTTCACTCTCTGAAAATCAATTACAAATCATTGACATCAAATCTGTGCATCTGAAATGTCTTTTTAAAGCACATGTGAACAATTTTTTTATCAATCTGTACAAGGTCATGTCTTCCAGGGTGATTAGCTTCACTGCTGATTAATCAGTTGCTTGATTTCTAGATGAATTGACTATAAAAGATTAAAAATTATCAAAAATGTTTCCCAAAGCATGAGATGCCCAAAGCCATGTCAACAAGGAGGAAAGAAACCAGAAAATATTCACATTTAAGAAGCTGTAATCACAGAATTTAGACATTTTGTCTGTAAAAAATGACTAAACTCGATTGTCAGAATAGCTGGCAGTTAATTTAATTGCAGGTAATTGATTAACTGTTGCATTTCAAATGTGTTTTTGTGAGAAAACGTAAAATTAATCTCTGTATTTAACGCTGTACATAACAAACAAGCTTTGTGAGCGTAATCAGTGTCTAATTAGGTGGTAAACGAAAACGTGCACATCTTTGCACTTTTAAAACTTTATTTTTATTTTTATTTTTTCTGTTAAGCCACTTTATCCCCATCTCTCACCCTTGTATATATTGTAAATATTATTACTATTGTTCTATTATTATTCTATTCTTATCACTATGTCTACTGTTACATAAGCTGCTGTAACAATGTAAATTTCCCCTGGCGTGGGGAGAAATAAAGAACTTTATCTTATCTTATCTTATCATTTTAGTGTTTTAATTCACGTCCGCTGCCTGTAAATGAGTTTAAATCTTACTTTTACACTTTGTCTCCTCCAGGAAACTGTACTTGGGGTATGAACTGTCGGTTCATCCACCCTGGAGTCAACGACAAAGGAAACTACTCCCTCATCAGTAAACCAGACCTCTTCTCACCCAACGGAGCCCCTCCAGGAGGACCTCACCCACTGATACCCAACAACCCCTGGGTAAAACGCCTCCGCAGTACTCTGTGTTTGTGTAGGACTTGTAGGAACGCTGTGTTATTTTTGCTAGCGATCCACTAATGTATTTAATATGGTAGGTGTTGATCATTGGTACTGAAGAAATGCAGATAGCCGATGTTTGGAACCAGGATACATTAAAAGTTACTCATTACCAGCATGTGGTAGCAGGGAATCATTATTAACTAAGTTTGTTCATTATTATTTCCACATATATATATCAAATATTGTATAGCTACAGCATGTTATAGTAGGGAAGCTGTCATTTATAGCTGGGCTGCTTCATTAATAAGCTACGGTTACGGTGAGATCAATGGATGGAGATCAATAAGTTCATCTCTATTTCTGTTCTATCGCTTCTATTGTCCAATGAGGTTCGTGTCTTTAGAACATTATTAATTCTGGTATTCATGCCACTGTTTCTGAGTAATCTGTGGCTGCCTCCTACCTTAGCTGCTAGATGCTAGCGTAGCCGTTAGCCTCTTATTTGTGGAGTTGTTTGCGCTTCTTCTTCAGTTCTGTCAGTCAGAACAAACTGGTTGATTATCACGGATGATATTTTTGTTTTTCCGATTACTTATATGAGTATTTTTATTGTCTCTTTCTTTGGAGACTGCAAAAACTGAACAACAAACACAAGCAGAGTGCTGAGACCACAGAGTGACTGCAGAGAGAAAGAGTCGACTGAATCAAAGCCAAAGGGGCCCATTTTTTTTGTTTTTGCATCGTAAAAATGGCCGACATCGATGTCAGTAATTGGCTGAGTTCATAATCAGTCAATCCATAATTTTTGCAGCAATAGGTTCCTGCAGGATCACAGCGCTTCGACATCTCTCTATCAGCAGATATTACTACTACTACTCAGGGTTTCTGCGGGGCATTAAAAAGCATTAATAGTCATTAAATTGATTTTGTGAAAATTAAGGCCTTACATGGCATTAAAAATCATTCAATTTGATTCTCAGTGGCATTAAAAGTTCTTTCTGCAATTTTCAAGAAAAAATTTGATAAAAATAATATGTAATTATAGACTGCGATTTGTCAGATATGTGCATCTGCATAAACATGCAACACGAAGCATTGTGATAATTGTTCCAGCCGGTCGGGTACAATTACCAAAAACTGCAAGTTTGGAAAGTTGCCGGCAGGCTGGACCAGGTGGAGGAGAGCTGGGAAATGCTCATTCCAGCAAAAATGGCTAGAAAACGTGGATTTCAGAGAATGACTGCAGCCTGTGGGTGGTCAGGAATGGTTTCCGGATTCAGAAATAGTGAAATGTAGGGAGAGTTTTCATAGAAAAATCATTTTTTACAAAAAACAAACCCGTGTAATTTGTTGAGTTCACGGTCATGGCATTAAAGTTTTTACAGAATAGCATTAAAGTGGCATTTAAAAGCATTAAATTTGACTGTCGGATTTTTGCAGAAACCCTGCTACTACTACTTCTAGTACTACTATGACTAATACTACTACTGTTACTAATAAGATAATTTGTCTGTGTTGCAGGCTGCTCCTGCTGTGGAGGAGCTTCCTCCACCTCCTCCTCCAGTGGAGCCTCCTGTGGAGAGCGCCTGGGAAAGAGGTCTGCGACACGCCAAAGAGGTAAACACTTCCATAGGAAAGTGGAAAGAAAACTGTGCCAAATGGAATTTATATGTCCTGCTTCATCTAAACCAACAAACCTGTTTGTTTAGAAACAGAAGAGCCGGCAACCCACAGGAAAATTATACCAGCAACAATGATGTAAAACAGAAAAAAAAAAATGTATTTAATTATTTACAGTAGAACAAACAGAAAAGCAAAAAACAATCTACATAAAATACAAACGGCAAATAAGAAGCTCATCAGGAATCGAGGGAATTGGATGTGTTTGTTTTTTGTGTATTTTTAGTGTATATTGTTCTCAAAACCACTTTTAATCAGAACAGTAAGGTTACTGTGGCGCAAAAAAAACCTGAAATAAGAATACTATTACATTATATTATATTGTATTATAATGTATTATGTTATATTGTATTGTATTATATTATGTTATATTATATCATATTATATATATATCAGCACCAACAACAAAGTGCATTCGTTTTTTTCAACATAATTTACAATAAAACAAATTTAAAAAGGCACAAAACAATCTACATAAAATATAAACGGTAAGCAAAATGCAAAAGTTGCTCATAGGACAACCAGTGAATTCTTAGATTTGTCAGATTTTTTTGTATAATTTGAAGAGTCGTAACTTACCTCAAAATTAGTCACGTCGATCTCTATAATTATTAAAGCTGCAGGGTCCTGATATTTAAATTAGTTAGATTAAGCTCTGTAATTAGAGACCTAGTTAAGAATGTAGCTGCAGCAGTCGGCTGTGTTTTAAAGGTTCTGTTTCTCGTAGGTGCTGAAGAAAGCCACCATCCGTAAAGAGCAGGAGCCGGACTTCGAGGAGAAGCGATTCAACGTGACGATCGGCGAGGACGAGAGAGAGTTCGACAAAGAGAACGATTTCTTCAGAGAACGCAGCTATCGCATCATCAGAGAGTACGAGCTGCTCACGCTGAATACATCCACGACACACTTACTAATAACTTAGTAGTTATAAAAGTACTTTAAAAGCTAGAGTTTACTAAGTTTCATGACAGACAAAGCAAAGACAGATTACCCAGAATTCACAAAAGAGTGGTCCTCTGCACTAGCTTTCAGCAATACTTAGCTGTCATGTGGAATGTTAGCCTAATTAAAGCTAATGGTTAATTATCAGGGCCCGAGCACTGACCGTGCATAGGACCCTACTGTATTTTTCACCCAAAAGAATTGCATTTTTGAGGCCTAAACATGTTCAGAAACTCATGAAAATTCGCCAACATATCAGAACTGGTGAAACATTTTGATAGTTTATGGGAAAAATGGCTCCATAGTGTCGCTTGCATCATTACTACAGACAGGACGTTTCACCAACATCTACCAAATCTGGTAGGCTTATGCAGCACATGAGCGTGAATAAAAAAAGTCTATGCCGGCCATACCCTCAACCCAACAGGAAGTAGACCATTTTGCTTCAACTGTGAGATTTTTTAGATTTTTTTCGCTCATTTTCATTGGTTAAATCCTCTTAGGGCGTAACTCCAAGAGACCTTACATTTGACCAGTTTATACAACAGGTTTTAGTGATGAAAAGTTATAAAAGTCTTCCAGAAAAGTCAAAGGGTGTGGCCATGGCAACCCCCAGAACTTTGATGCTCCACCATGAAACAGGAAGTGCTGTCTAACTCCTGCAATCTGCCTCAGACTTTACATGATTGATCAGAGTCATGCGCAGGTCACATCCATATGGTAGTATTCATTCACAGTCAAAGCACAAAGGAAGGGACATATTTTACACTTTGATGTTCTATTTTTAGCCAGTTGACTATATTTATCTCAAATGTGGTGACATAAGCCTTTAGATGTTGGTGACGATTCATGGAGAAAATGGTGACTCATCAGAGAGTGTGTCTGTGGCCATGACAACTGACGTGTTTATACCTCAACTGCACATGATCCAAATTTCACTTGCTGAACAAGAGTCCCAGTCTGAAGACATCGACATTCCAAAAGTGAGTCATAGTCTGAGCGCCACCTATTGGTAGTAGGACCTTGTAGGCACTATAGTTGCACGTACCATTGCCCCAAACTTTTTTTTTTTAATTCTTTATTTTACCAGGTAAGATCAGTTGAGAACAATTTCTTTTTTTCCACTGATTGGTGGTTTCAAACAGTGTCTGCACCTATAAAATACTCAATTACATTTGGCCTACTTTCCTGTTGAAGTAGCGTCCTTGTGCAGCGTCACACTGCTCTCAGTGCTCCTGCAACACTTGCAAAAAGTCCCATTCTGTAAACATGTCGGTTAGCTTCTTTTACAGTTTAACAGCTAGCGGCTACGTTGTACAGCAGCCACAGATTACCCTCTAACTTTCTGTAGGTGCTTTAAAACTGAAGGAGCACAGCATTCACCACAAATCAGAAAATTAATTACTTTCACAGTGGCTAAGGCTACGCTAACAGCTAGCGGTTATGTTAGAAAACAGCCACAGATTACCCCAAAACTAACACTTTAAGATATGGATGTTAGTGGGCAATACAAAACAGTGAAAAGTAATTAAAGTGGTTAGAATTCTCTAATTATTTTTAAAAATAATTTACAATGAAATAATTTTTTAAAAAGTACAAAACATTTGACATGGAATAAAAACAAAACAAATGCGAAGGTTGCTCATAGGGAATCCAGGGAATTCTTGGATTTATTTGGTTTTTTAGTGTATTTTTGTAGGTTTTCTGTTGAAAATCGCTCGTTTTGTTTTAATCAGACTAGTGAAATGATTTTAATAGTATTTAACGAGCAGTAAGGTTGCTGAGTATATTTATGACAGAAATAAACACATAGGGACAAAAGATAGAAAGAAAATTTGACTCGACCAGCTTTTTCCTGTTTAAATCATGCAGGTTATTCTGATTTTATCGCAGCGTTTCTTATTATCGCCATCCATCCTGCTGATCCCACTGTTTTCCAGTCTTGATCTGCACCTGCTACACACTTCTAATGGATAGTATTCATTAAATAATCAGAAATAAGACAAACTGATTGTTAGCTTACTCTGGTGACGTGTTCATGCTGCTGTTGGCACTGCAGCTAAACACACACGGCTTTTAAAATGTACACACCCTTAGTGCAAAGTAAATGTTGATTCTGATCAGTTTGTTTCTCTTTCAGTGAAATGGAATTCAGAGATCCTATTTATGGGTGAGTGTAAACTATTAATAACTCTGTTGTTGGCTGCTTGTCAGAACGTGACTCCTCACACGCTACACGTTGTGAAGTGTGTGGGAGGTAATATTGTTTATTCTTAGCCGCATTTAGATTTGTGTTGTGAAGTTATGGCAGAAGTTCTATTTTAAAATGTTCCAAGTTTATATTATGAGAAAACGAGCCTCGTTTGCTCACTATGTTTGACTAAATGACAATTAAATGCTTTTCAGTGACAAGAACTTCAGAGAAAAGACACACACACAGGGGTAGATTGCTGGGAATATTTTACATTTAATTTTGCAAGACATTTCTAGCATAAATTGATACAGAAAAGGAACAAATTAGTGCATAAAAATTCACCAGAATGCAGAAAATAAAATATTCAGTCCTCATGATTTTCTGAGAACGTCCAGATTTCTACCTATGTTCAAACTGAATCTGCATTGTTCTGTAAAAATGTCTTATTTTATGGCTGTTTCTCAAAACACCTAACAAAAGACAGTTAACCAGCAGCACATATTTATTTACCATGTGCATATTAAACATGTAAGAACCCTTAGTGGGTTAAAATATCTCACCATTTCCTTCTGCAGTGACCCGTACGCTGACCCGTACTACGACTATGAAATGGAGGCTCTGTGGCGAGGAGGCCAGTATGAAAACTTCAGAGTGCAGTACACAGAAGCTCCTCTTCCTTATCACTACAGCGTGAGTATCTTCTTAACTCTCCGAACCTCTAAAATGCATAGTTTCCTTAAAAAAACAAAAGCAAATTGCACAATTTATCAGAACTAGAAACTGTAAAAACAGAAAGACTCATCAGACTTTCTTCTTGACAATCCATTTGACATCCCGTCTTATTTAAAAAGTCAACAAATCTGAAAATTGTGGTATTTCATCAAAACCACTTAATTCTACCTGCCTTATTTTTTTTAAACGCCGACAAACAGTTTTTTACTGGAGGCTTCACCCAGTGTGGGGCAACTTCTAGTGAGTCAGATGTTTCAGGAAAAGATTTCTTTCTCCGGAATCAACTCTCTAAACCTCAAAACCTGCCAATGTGGTTGGAAGGCATGCTGTCTATAAAAAAAAAAAAAAGATTAAAATGACACAATTTGTCAGCCAGAAAACTATGAAAAAGGAGAGAATCGTCAGATATTCAGGATACTAGTATTTAGGATATTTTATTTGTAAAAAAACACCCTGAAATTGCTTGAGTTCAAATGTATCTTCTAAACATGTTCTTGAACTTTTTTGTCATGTTTTAGTTGGAAATTCTCTTTGGGTTCCCTGAATGTTTTTCTGAAAGGTGGAAAAATGTGACAGGAGCAAAATATGTCCCCAAAAAGCCCTCCTTGGGGTTTAGAGGGTTACCGAATAAGATGTATTTGTTCTAAAAATGTTCTTCGGAGTTCTAGAAATGTTTTAAGTAGGATGTTCTCTGTTAGTTCCTACAAAGTTCTTCTTTAAAAAACACCCAGAAGTTGCTTGGGCTTCCAGGGTTTTAGCTAAAAAAGGATTCGTTCTAAAAAGGTTCTGAGAATGTTCTGCAAAGTTCTACTAATGTTTATAGTTGAAAACTGTGTTTTAGTTCCTAGAATGTTCAAAACATCCCAAATAGAACCCTCCTTAGAGTTCAGGGGATTAATAAAATCATAAAATTTTATCCTCGACCTGGAATAATAACATCTGGTTTTATCACATTCTTCAGTAACTAACTTGTCTTTTTCGATTTCCACCTCGACAGGAGCGCGAACGCGACCGAGACCCTCGCGAGCGGCAACGCGACCGCGAACGGGAGAGAGACCACCGGGAGAGAGAACGTCGGCAGAGGGAGAGGGAGAGGGAGAGAGAGAGGGAGAGGGAGAAGGAGAGGATGAGACGGAAGGAGGAGTGGGAGAGAGACCGGATGAAGAGAGACGACAAGGAGAGGCCGAGGATGAGGCCTCCGAGGGACGCCCGAGAGAAGAAGGATGAGGACAAACTGAAGCCTCGGTCCCCCCTCAGTCTCCCACCAAAGTAAGTTCGGATTGTGTTGTTTATATTACTGCTGGGTTCACCAGTCTGTTAAAGTGATGGGATGTTTCTCACAGCTGCATTCACACAAGATCGGCCATGTTGCTTGAGAACGTCGCAGTAAGAACGCCATGCTTGTCATTAATGCGATACCAGTCAACACACCAAGTGACGTTTAATACAGAAACAGACTAAAACTAAACTAGTAACAGCTCATCAATGTGTCCAATTACCTAACAGCCCACTTTATTCCTGAAAAGCAGCAAAATAGACCCAGAACATCATACTGCCACCACCATGCTTTATGCCATCCTACAAAGGCAAAGCACAAAATCCGGTTATCTACATGTCTTTAAAAGTCTTGGATTGGATTGGTTGATTTCTTCGGATGCCATAGAGACTATTGTATTAATTATTGCCTCCATTAAGCGCCTTTAGTAGCAAGCTTCAAGCTTCTGGTTGTATCTTTCACCAGTGTAAAACCTGCATTCTAGCCTGATTCAACCATTTCTTGTGGGTTTGTCTTGTTGGAACCCAACTGCATCCAAGATCCAACCTTCTGCCTGATAATTGTAGGTTTTCCTGAAGAATGCAATAACAGAGTAAAACTAAACTAACAGCAACTGAGACTATTGTTTTAATTATCACCTCAGCTAGGCACTTTTGGTTTCTGCCCACAATCTTCTGGTTTATCTTTGACTCCTTTTAACAGAATTGGTGCAGTTCAACAAAATTTTTTGTCTTTCTGACACAGATTTGTTTCTTCATCAGTTCACAGCTTCTAGATGGGTGTAAGTCAGGACCTTGGGGAGACCAGTGCAAAACCTTCATTCTAGCCTGATTTAGACATTTCTTGGGGGTTTGAAGTCATTGCCTTGTTGGAACCCAACTGCATCCAAGATCCAACCTTCTGGCTGATAATTGTAGGTTTTCCTGAAGAATGCAGTACTGGACTAAAACTAAACCAACAGCCACTGATCAATGTCCAAATAACTAACAGTCCAGTTTATTCCTGCCTTCTTAAACAGTGAAACTAAAAGTTGTACGGAAACTTTAATATGTCAGACCTAGTAAGATTGCCGCCGCAGCTTTTACAGATTAGTGACTAGAATGAATGGATGGCAGGTTCCTTGAGTTGATCCCTGCATTTCTGTTAAAACAGCCATCCATTCTTCTCGCTTCTTCGTTCATTCTCATCTAGTTTCTGTATATTGTGCAAAACCAGACTGCAATGTTGCCTTAGAAGATTTTCACTGAACCATATCTGTCATGCTACACTCCATTATTTAAAACAAACATGTTTTGCTGCTATTTTATATGGTATGAAGGAGATAAAACTTAATTGACCTGGAACTGCTTGTACACACTTTGATCTAAGTGCAGTAAAACCAAGCAGTCTGATAGATCATTACCTGTTGGTGCAGAGCATCTAAAATACCTAAAATGTTTTACGCTCTGCGGTGCATCAGGCATGTTGTATCATGTGCCAGCTTGACCTGCAAGGAAGGAATATGATGTGCAAGAACAGGGAAATTACACAATTGAGTTTGATTATCAGGGAAACCTGTGTTGCCGTTTCACTTCCCCCCCCCACTCCCATGCTGTGGTTTCTGTTGGCTGGCGTCTACCTGATTGTTGGTAAAACGTGTGTGGCGCTGAATACAACAAATCATTCGATGTGGAATCCAGCTCGGTCACATGATGGCGTGAGTGCTAACAGAGAGTTAGCAGAGATTTGTCTGTGTGTGTTTGTGTGTCACCTTACGTGCATGCAGCCTGTCGTGATAAGATACCACACCAAATCCAATAGTTTTCCTCACTTGTGTGTCACCTTACGTGCTGTAGGAGAATTTTTGGATTTCGTGTGGCATCATATCACGATGGGCTGCACAGTGGCTTGGTGGTTAGCACTTTTTTCTTGCAGCTAGAAAATCCCCGGTTCATGTCCTCGCCTTCCCGGCATCTTTCTGCATGGAGTTTGCATGTTCTCCCTGTGCATGTGCGGGTTTTCTCTGGGTTCTCCAGCTTCCTCCCACGGTCCAAAAACATGCTGAGGCTAATTGGTGACTCTAAATTGCCCGTAGGTGTGAATGTGAGTGTGGTTGTTTGTCTGTATATGTAGCCCTGTCCTAGACTGTTACCTGTCCAAGGTGTCCCCTGCCTTCACCCTAAGTCAACTGGGATAGACTCCAGCCCCCCATGACCCTAGTGAGGATTATGCAGTGTATAGATGATGGATGGATGGACCTTCTCACGATAACAAGGGGGGTGGGTTTGATATGTTGAAATGATTACTCATGCTTGTCCTGCATAGTCCAGTTTAGCTCTCAAACGTGTACAGGTACGTCTGGGGAAGAAATATACCTGCTGATATCTGGAAAAAAAAAAAAACAGTTTTGGTTTGTTAACGTACAAGCAACACCAGAAAACTCATGTGAATTTCTGTTTTTAGATTTCCTGTACTTCATAAAACAAACACTAAAAACCCTTTTTATTTGAAGTGCATCAAGGCAGACTCCAACATAGCCATACAAGAGGTGCTAAAATTCACATTTATAAAGACAATTGTAGTGCAGCTTTCTGGTCTTCCTCTAGTCAAAGCAGTGCAGTAGGTCCTTTTCTGTTATGTTTGACGCTCAATTATGTAGCATGGTGCTACATACAGTCGCAAACAAAAGTTTGCATAATATTGTTAAGACCATGTATATCACGATAGTCTTTAGTTTCCAATGGCTCCTATAACTCTGAATTTTCTTTTATGGAATCATTTAGTCCATGAATCTTTGTCACAAAAACAGAATCATGTGTTTTGGTTCTTTCATAGGTTTACTAAAGGACTTCGGGAAACATGACAAAATCTGCTGGGTCAGAAATATGCATTCAGAAATACTAATATTTTGTTAGATGTCCTTTGGCCAACTAACCAAGCTTCTGGTTTACCTTTGACTCCTCTGCACAGAATTAGTACAATTCAACTAAATTTGTTTTTTTTTCTGGCTGAGATTTGTTGCTTCATTGGTTCACAGGTTCTTGATGGGTTTAAGTCAGGACGTTGGGGAGACCAGTGTAGAACCTTCATTCTAGCCTGATGGAACCATTTCTTTACCACGTCTGATGTGTATGTTACCCAACTTCATACAAGATCAACCTTCTGCTGATGATTTTAGGTTTTCCTGAAGAATGTTTGGGTAATCCTCCTTCATTATTCTATTTACTTTGTGTAAAGCTCCAGTTCCAGAGAGCATGATACTGCCACCACCATGCTTGATGGTGGGTTTGGTGTTCTTGGTGTTAAAAAAAAGACCCGTCGAATACAGTCTGAAACCAGTCCAAAGCCACAACTGAAACCAGTTTTAGAAACGGTCTGAAACCAGTCCTGAAAAAAAGTCAAAAACCAGTACAAAATCAGGACAAAACCACACCTAGACTACTCCTAAAAAAAAGTCCAAGACCCACCCAAGACAGTCTGAAACCAGTCCTCAGCCAGGACCAAATCCGGTATGAAATAAATCCTAAACCAACTTTAAATCACATCCAAAACCAGGAGAACTAAGATTGAAACCAAACACAAACCAGTCCCAAGACAGTCCAAAATCAGTTCAACGTACAGTCTGAAACCAGACCAACATACAGTCTGAAACCAGTCCAAAGGCACTTCTAGAAAGTCCCAGAGCATGATACTGCCACCACTATGCTTGATGGTAGGTTTGATGTTCTTGAAGGCCTCACCATCTCTCCTCCAGTTATGGACATTTGTTCCATCTGACCACAGAACTTTCCTCCAGAAGGCCTTTTCTTTGTCCATGTGATCAGCAGCAAACTTCAATGAAGCTTTAAGGTTCTACTTCTAGAAATACTATCTACTATAAATAAAATATTCACAATTATCTTATAAGAGCTTCAATAAACTTTAGTACAGCACCTAAATAAATATCTTTATGAACTTCTCTTCAGTAGCTGGTGACAGTGTTACAGCAAATTAGACACATCGGTGAACAGTTTGCAGTTAAGAGCTGCAATGACAGAATTTAGACTGGATATGTTAAACTTGAATCCAATATCAAATTAGTTAAAGATTAATTGAATAGTTGGTGACGGACTCCTGCCTCTTTCTTATCTTGACTAATAGAAATGGGAATAGTATTGTCTTTTGCTGTAGGGTATACAGAAACTTGCTTGTGTTGTGGAGGTTTCAACTTATCAATAAACACCATGGAGTCAGGATTGTTGTTTCTTGGTTTTAGTTTAATGTCCACCCATAAACAAGTCTCAGTACGTTGCCACTTTTATCATGTGACGCAGCAATACTTCTCTGTCATCTCTAATACAGTGAATTTCCACTACAGTTTGTTTCGGTAAATCGTGCAAAACTAGACTGGAGGGTTTTTAAGTTTCACATATCAATGAAATGCAACTCGACTGACAAGATATTGATTTCACACAAAGCTTCATGCAGAAGTCTTTGGTGGTAGAAGTAACATGAGATTTCCTTTTAAAATTGTGACATTTGTAGTTTTATTTGTATGGTAACTTAATACAGAGTGTAGTGTGAGACTGATAGATCTTTTCGTTTGTGGCTGTATGTTTGGGATCATTGTTCTGCTGTAGAATAAATGTACATATGAAACGCATCGGTAGACAGTTTAACGAAACCATAACTGCAGTAAATTACATATGAACACATTGCAGCCCGATACAAGTGTACTGGTATGATGGTACTGTCTGAAACTCTTACAATCCATTGTGCAACTCAACGAAACAAAAATGACTCTTGGGCATTTACAGCCTCAGAGTTTGTGCCAGAAAGTGTGGGAGGTGCAACACACAACAACACAATTCATTTAAACATACCGTTCTTATGATCGCTACATCAAAGGACATTTTCTTTTGTGCAGGTTTACCATTGTTGTGATTTTGTTCAAGTTTCACCTTTCTTCTTGCAGTCAGCTTAGACCAGTCCAAAGTATTTATTAGTCTCCAAACCAACTCCTTTAACATGCAGGTTTAAAATATCAGTCCGTCGAAGTTCGTCCTCCAGACTTTGATGTCTTTTGATGACGCAAACACCAAATCCACCCCAAACTGTTGCCAAGAACCTTCCGACAAATGACAACAGAGGCTTTGTTCTGGTTTTTAGGTATTTTTTGGTATCGTTCAGCGTATTATAGTTGAAATGGCCTGACCTTTGTTGTTAGAAAATCTCTCGTGGCTTTTCACTCAGATTGGTTTTGTTGTCATAAAAAACAAAAAGTCTGCATTAGTGGGAAGATGTGTTGGTGTAGATGATAACAGTCCATGTAAGTTCATCCTCCAGACAATGATATCTTTTGACGATGCAGAAACTAAATCTGCCACAAACTGTAGCCAAGAAGCTTCTGACAAATGACAGCAGTGACTTTGTTCTGTTTTTTAATTTTTTTTGGCATCATTATTATAAAAAACAAAAAGTCAGCATCAGTGGGAGGACGTAGTGGTGTAGATGATAACAGTCCATGTAAGTTCGTCCTACAGACAATGATATCTTTTGACGACGCGGAAACTAAGTCCGCCAAATCACAGCAGTGACCTTGGTCTGTTTTTTTTAGGGGTATTTGGTGTCATTAGGCAATAATTCCATTGGTATAAAAACCAACAAAGTCTGCATCGGTGGGAGGACGTGTTATCCTTAATAAACAGCCAGTTTTTTAGAGATAAAAACTGGAAAAAACGAACACCAGTGGCGTTTGTACACAACTTTTCACTAGTTTTATCGTTATTAAAGGCATTGAAAACAACAGCAAGCTGCTACAATCTCCAAACAACTGCACACTTCAGTCTGTATCATTTGTACAGTTATTTGGACAAATGCATCTGTTAAATGTGTAACTATTTTCTACACTCACCGGCCACTTTATTAGGTACACCTACCTACTTCTTCATTGTATCATAGGCTAACTGCTCTGCCTGTAAGGTGTTGAAGAACTTTTGGTGTTCACCTGCGTTGCCTTTACTTAGTTATAGCTTTGATTACTGCAGGCGTGGTTTGGCTTTTGACAGGCATCAAACAATGATTTTCTTAGTAACATGTACACTCACCGGCCACTTTATTAGGTACACCTGTTCAATTGCTTGTTAACACAAATACCTAATCAGCCAATTACATGGCCGCAACTCAATGACTTTAGACATGTAGATGTGGTCAAGACAACTTGCTGAAGTTCAAACCAAGCATCAGAATGGGGAGGAAAGGGGATATAAGTGACTTTGAACATGGCATGGTTGTTGGTGCCGGATGGGATGGTTTGAGTATTTCACAAACTGCTGATCTACTGTGATTTCATGCACAACCATCTATAGGGTTTACAGAGAATGATCTGAAAAGAGGAAATATCCTGTTGCGTTGATGTGAGAGGTCAGAGGAGAATGGGAAGACGGTTCAGAGAACATAGAAAGTCAACAGTAACTCAAAAAACACTTGTTACAACCGAGGAATGCAGAATAACATCTCTGAATGCACAACAACCTTAAAGAAGATGGGCTACAGCAGCAGAAGACCACACCAGGTACCACTCCTGTCAGCTAAGAACAGGAAACTGAGGCTTCAATTTACAGAGGCTCACCAAAACTGGACAATAGAAGATTGGAAAAACATTGGCTGGTCTGATGAGTCTCCATTTCAGCTGCAACATTTAGATGGTCAGAATTTGGCGTAAACAACATGAAAGCATGGATCCATCCTGTCTTGTATCAACGGTTCAGGCTGCTGGTGTGGGGGATGTTTTCTTGGCACACTTTGGGCCCCTTAGTACCAACTGACCATCGTTTAAACGCCACAGCCTACCTGAGTATTGTTGCTAACCATGTCCATCCCTTTATGACCACAGTGGACCATCTTCTGATCCTACTTCCAGCAGGATAATGCTCCATGTCACAAAGCTCAGATCATCTCAAACTGGTTTCTTGAACATGACAATAAGTTCACTGTACTCCAACGGCCTCCACAGTCACCAGATCTCAATCCAATAGAACCTTTGGGATGTGGTGGAACCGGAGATTGGCATCATGGATGTTCAGCCGACAAATCTGCAAACTGAGTGATGCTGTCATGTCTATACGGACCAAAATACACCTTGTTGAAAGTATGCCACCAAGAATTAAGGCAGTTCTGAAGGCAAAAGGGGGTCCAACCTTTTACTAGCAAGGTGTAGCTAATAAAGTGGCCAGAGAGTGTATAATATATCAATAAATCAGACACTCGGGAATCAAGAAACATGGAAAAAATACAGACTTCCAATAGTTCAAGTTGGCTTTTTGTTTGCTTAACCCAAAGGCAACATTATCAAAACTGCTGCTTGCTCATATTCTGTCTAATATAAACAAATTATTGTGTTAAAATCTGAACACGTCAGCACTGGAGCAAAGATTAAGGCTTTAATGACTATTAAAGCTAACAGGACGTATTTAGCAGCAGACCATAAAACTGTGCTTTGCTACGACATTGACACTCAGCAGGTGAGGGACTTTCCTCCAGGTGTTTATTTTTTGCAAATATTACGTCAAGATTTACCTCCAAGTGTGCTTCATGAATGTTTCTTTAAGGAAATGAACGCATGAAGCGGATATTCCCACTGAAAGCATTTTAAAGTCCGTCGCCGGCTGCCCGGTGAAGTGTGAGAAGAATGTTTTGGTTTATTATTAGCATGTTAGTTTGTTAAACACACTGTGCGCATGAGATTGCATCATGGTTGCGCGTACTTGAAACGCTATGTATCCCTCAGCGAGTGAGAAATTCCACAGGAGTGATGCAAGAGCTAAGACGTGACCTGATCAAGTGCAGCTAAAAATAACTCCTCTGTTGTGATTCTTTTTATAGCTCCACGAGTAAACCGAGCCACTTCACAGGAGCTATTTTTAGCTCTTTAAACAGTTTTTCCCTCCATAATTACATATTTCCTTTGAGGAAGGAGTGAAAAAAAGGGGAAGTTGGGCAATAAAGGCCACAGCGTTCAACAAAAGGCTGTAATAGGATGTTTGCAGGCCTTTGTAAGTTTAATGAATCAGCCCGAGGGATCTGGTGGAAAACACGAGCAGATCCGGTGGGTGGAGGCTCCATTTTTACAGCAGATAAACTATGCATAACCCCAATGTCACAGTTTGAAATTTAAGACTGTGTGGGTGTATGAAAAGAAATTTAAAAAAAAAAAAAAGAAAAAAGAAGTGGGCAAGTTGAGACGAGAAAGGAATGAGGCAACTTTCTGGCTTTAACTTGTGCTGAACTGTAAAACGTGACCACATTCACCACCGTTTACTGTCTTACATTTAATTACATATTAGGACTTGTTAAAGTACAGAGTATAAAATAAAAAATGCATGAACAAATAAAAAAAATTTTAGTGAAGAAAATTGACATTAATGACAGAAATCTTGATTTGTTTCCACTTTTATAGATTTATTTAATTATTTATACATTTATTTATTTTTAATTTATTTATTTTTGTTTATCTCTGCCCTCTTATTTTTTTATTTCTACATTAATTTATTTTTATATATTTATTTTTTATCTCTATGTTCTTTTTTTCTGCATTTATTTATTTCAAATATTTTTTTCTCTCTGCACTCTTATTATTTATTTCTACATTTATTTATTTTTTAGATATATTTTTTTTATCTCTGCACTCTTATTGTTTATTTCTGCATTTATTTATTTTTTTATATTTTTATATTTTTTTATTCCCACATTTATTTGTTTCTTATACACCTCCTAAGTCCTGGAGCAGCTTCTTCAATTACAAATTTCTATAATTAGGAATTATAAAAGTATATAGATCGGCCTGATGGAGATGCTTCCTGAGTTGTGTTGAGCACAGGATATCTGGAGAATTTAGGACTTCATGCAGTGTTTGAGCTCCGTCGGTGGAAAACTTACTCATCGAAGCACCTCCAAAATCCTGAAATGACTTCTTGAATTACAAATTTCTCTAATTATGAATTATAAAAGTGTGTTTAACGATGATATACACTTTTTTTTGTAGCACCATTTGCTGTCTATAGTCTTTGTACGAATAAGAAACAATGCAGATCCTTGAGGACTTGGTTGGATGATCAAATTTACATCACTTCTTTGCAGCCACATAGACATGTAAAGCATGAATTGGCCTTAAAGAATCCTCTGAATATATAAACACCAAGGGTTTTTGGTGAATTCAGTTGGGGCATAACCAAACAAACAATCCGATCATCACCCTGAAGTTACTTGGAAGATGCTTTTGCACTCAAGTATGTCAGTTTACAGTGAACAGAGGGTCTAGTAATTGTTTTTCTGATGAAAATCTCTGGATGAGTTGAGAAAAAAATAGTCAAATTTAAAAAGAAAAAAAAAGTTTTCTCTGAGGTGACAGACAGCTGGTTGTGTTAAATGATAAATATGTCTTTGCATATCGATTGCACACCCTTAATTTAAATTGAAATGATATGACAGACTTTTTTTTAATCTAATATCACATATCATGTAATTGTGATTTACACCCCTAAAGTTCTGTATTTTGTTAAGTAGATGTTGAACAAGTGAAAGAGTTGGACAGATGTTTTTACTGCAGGTGGTTTTGTTTTTTTAATCTTTCACCTTTTGGGTTTCTAAACCTTCAATAGGAAAAAAATTGACCCAAAGTTCCTCTACTTCTACGTTGCATGAGCACAAATCAGAGATAAGTCAAACCAGTTCCTCTACCAACATGACGAAGTGAAAACATTCTTAGAAACAAGGATTTCCACTTCGCCTCTGGCAGGTGATATTGCCTAAGTGCTTTACGTCATTCAGCGCTGAACACAAAAGCAAAACATGGGCGCTGGCTCGTTTGTTGACAGGAGCGTCATCGTTATGGTCGCTGCCACCGAGGCTGATGAGAAATACCTCGTAAAGTTCCACAATTTCAAAAGAGAAGCGAATGAGAATATGGGGAAACAATGGGGAGATGTAGAAACACCACCGGTGGACCTTGATCACAGTTGTCCATCCTGAATCACAACGTAGGAAAGTTGCTTATTGCTAAAGTTAGTGATGCAAACTTTTCCACAAATGACCTGAAATAATGCATTTCACTCCACATTATAGGTAGATGGTTTAGGAATAATTGTCATTGATTAGTATAAATCTGCACAGATTTTATGAAAAGAGTAGAGTCGTTATAAAGCAAGACCAACAAAAAACGACTGTTAAGACTACAGTTTGCGTTTTCTAGAAAACTGCTCAATTCTACACCTGTAATATAAAATATACGTACAGGTTATTACATCTCAAATTATCAGCTCAATCATCTGGGCTTTTCTTGAAGCTTTTTTACCATAAATATGGATATTTAAAATGGTATCTGTGATAATTTAGATTTATATTATGCAGTTTTTGACAAACTTCCTCATCAGCTGCTTTTTAACGACTATTAAAAGATAAATGCCTGAAATTTTTACTGTTTTTTATCATATCATTGATTCAGAATGTGCACTAGTGATATTTTGCTCAACCACATGGAGCTGCATGTCACAGTAATACAAATCCAAAAATACATTTTATTAAAATAAATACTTCAAGTGAACTGTCTGTACAGATATGACTTAAGTAAGTTGAACCACAAAAACAAAATGAAGCCACTTATAATGTGGTATGACGAGAAATAACTGGAAATTTCAGGTTTTTATCTCTAATAGTTCCTGAGATATTTCAATGTGTGGAAAAAAACCTGAAGGTGGGTCGACGGGCAATATTTTTAAAATAAAATATCTCAGAGTATTTAATATATAAAGCTAAATGATATATAGAAATATCCCTATAGTTATACATATTTAGATGGAGTAGCACCTAAAAGATCTGACAAAAATGTAAGATTCAAGATACTGTAGGACAAACTCACATTTTCTGTAGTTTTAAGTAAAAATGGATGACTTAAATTCCAAGCAGTTTAAAGAACTCTGCTAAATTAAGCTTTTTGTTTCTCCAACTGCAATGCTTGTTTCATCCTTTTTATCTTTTGTGTTGTTATAATGTAAATGCATCTTATGGCATTATAACTTAGTTGTACTGCACGGACGCCATTTCTGAGCTCACTCTACTTCTATGCGTTGTTGTGCTGTTTCCGTATCGGTGCAGGATTTTTACTGCAATAAAAAATTTGGTAAAAATGAGCCCATGTTGACTTAAAATTAGCCTACATTGAGCTAAAATGAGCCCACGTTGAGTAAAAATTAGGCCACGATGATTAAAAATTAGCCCAGGTTGAGTTAAAATTAGCCCATGATGAGTAAAAATTTGCCCAGGTTGAGTTAAAATGAGCCCACGTTGAGTAAAAATTAGCCCACGGTGAGTAAAAATTTGCCCAGGTTGAGTTAAAATGAGCCCACGTTGAGTAAAAATTAGCCCACGGTGAGTAAAAATTAGCCCAGGTTGAGTTAAAATGAGCCCACGTTGAGTAAAAATTAGGCCACAATGAATAAAAAATTGGCCCAGGTTGAGTTAAAATGAGCCCACGCTGAGTAAAAATTAGCCCACGTTGAGCTAAAACGAGCCCAAGTTGTGTTAAAATGAGCCCACGTTGAGTTAAAATTAGTCTACGTTGAGCTAAAATGAGCCCACATTGAGTAGAAATTAGTCCACTTTGAGTAAAAATTTGCCCACGGTGAGTTGAAATTTGCCTAAGTTGAGCTAAAATGAGCCCACGTTGTGTTAAAGTGAGCCCACGATGAGTGAAAATTAGGCCACGGTGAGTAAAAATGAGCACATAATGAGTACAAATGAGCCCACAGTGAGTAAAAATGTGAGTTCAGAATTGGAGTTCAGAGGGTCAATGAAATGGAGTTACATGTGTGTTTGCTGACCGCCATAAAACAAGCTCATCTTAAGTGTGAATGTGTCCAACTATTGGTAAAAAGAAACTGTTCAAAATTTGCTTTCCTTAGACATAAAGTTAGAAAAATAAAACACTTCATATAGTAGCAGTTTGTTGTTGTTTTTTTAGCTCTCTGTATGTTATTGGAAATCGTCATACAATAGAAGGTACTCGTAGCGGGGAATGTGGATGGTTTGTTTAAGATGACGTCTCATTTACTTGTTGAGGCACAGACGCGTCTCCAATAAATCAATTTTTGCAAGTCAAGACAGTCAGAAATACCTGTCCAGCTGAACAGAGAGTTATGTAACTTTAGTGTTTTGCTATTTCAAAATGAAAAACACCGATTCAAATTTTTTTTGTCATGTACTTCTTGAGTGTATGAACCAATAATTACCTAGAAAAGTGTTAGGATATGACTCATCTGATGATTAGTGGTTCGTCATGTTTGCCAACGAATGGTATTGTCTGGCAGTTTTCCATTTCCCTCTTGAAGTTAAAGGCTATCTAAGGTGCAGATGATACCAAACAAGGATTCCCCCCTATTTCCACATCCTGGGTTTTAACGAAAACGTGGGGGAAAAAGCCGCTGACGGTTTTATAACTTAAAATATATTCCTGGAGAGAGACATTTGTCATTTTGGTGAGTTGAGCTGGAAGAATATCAATGAATCATCCTATTGAATGTTCAACGATTGAGTTTCTTCTCACGTAACAAGCAAAGTTTCCACATGTTGCGTGAAGATTGCATTGAGATGTTTGTATGAATATGTTGAACCACCCAGTGTTCAGGTATTTTCCACTTTTTAAAAAACATTGACGTTATCTGCAAATTTCCGAGGCCTATGCTACATAACTTACAGATGTAAGTTTCAAACAGTTAGCTTAACCGATAGTTGGCTGTGTTAGTCTGCAATCGAGTAAGGGTTAGAAGCCTAATCACTTTTTTGGCCAAATACACTGTTTTTTAATTTAAACAGGTTACCAAAGTAAGACGAGTGTTTAATGACAATAAACAGCTTTAGATACGTGTAAAACGGCATGTTTGATTTGGATTTTTGGTGTGAAATCGAAGCAAACCAAAGTTTAGTGCAAAAAATACAGTTATCAACAATAAATATGAAGTTTTGACACCTTGTATACATGAGGTAGGTGGACGTTAGTTTAATAGAACCGATAGAGTAACGTTCATTCAAAGTTACGGTACAGCGATTGGCTTCTTCCATCAACGCAACTGCCACAGCTGGTGCTGGTTTTGTTGAATCTTACAGGCGGTCAGCAAACATACATGTAGCTCCCTCTCAATTAACTTGTGGTGGTCTTGCACTGGTTCCCAACATTGGACACTGAATCAGAGTACAACTCGGGAGTCAAATAATGGAGACTGTCCAATCAGGTGCATGATTGGAGGCCACAAGCTACTGAATTTCCAACCGGTCCAATCATGGCCGCTTGTTCGGAAACTTTCTCATTTATTATAAAAACAGTTGTGTTTCTGAAAACATTTCAGACAAGGAAGAAAACATCCAGTTGCCGATACTGCCATCATTTTTGATGGATAGCAGTTTAGTAAGCAAGTTTCCAGAGGCGGCTGATCATGTCCACCACTTAAAACCTTTTGATGCACGAAATGAGTCAAACGTGACCCATATTCCATTGAATATGGGTCACTTTTGACTCATGTTGTGCAGGAAACGGTTAATTAAAGTAGTCAAGAAGTCAGTTTTATGAAAATAGGAGTCACCAATGTGATTTTTCATCTCTAGAAATGGTTACTCAAATGGACAATAAATGTGGAAGCATTGAAGTTACGAATCTTGTCAATATTAATATTCTCAAGATTAATATTGTTTTGTTATATATGTACATTTGATTTTATTATTTAATGTTGATATTTTATTTCTTATTGCTTGTTGTTGTGCACCGTCCAGCGGAAGCTATTTATATTTTTGTCATGTATGATGACAATAAAGCCATTCTAATTCTAATACACACCACAAGACGCTCCACCTGGTGACCCAACCAGATACTACAGCAAATCTACAATACATTTTCTGACATGCAGGTCGTTTGTCTAATATATTTTTACTCCTCCAAGAAACTGCAGAGTTATGAGACGATTGGCGTACGTTTGTCTGTCTGTTTGTCCGTCTGTGTGCAACATTACTCAAAAACAGACTAACAGATTTGTATATTTTTAGGGAAGGTCAGAGATGACAAAAGAATCACCTCATTAGATTTTGGCAGTGATGCAGCTTATAGTCTGGATCCATGGATTTGTTAAAGATTTATGTATCATTGCCAGATAGCGGCATGGCATCACTGTAACTATGACAACAAGTGAACACTACGTCAGCTGCCTGCTGATGATCACATGATTGTGATCCTACTACAAATCCACCTCTGGGGACTTATCAGGACGTATCCATCAGAAATGATACAAGGAACAACTGATTAAATTGGGGGGGGGGTTCTGAGTCCCATCAATTCCGGCCGCCCGCTACATATTTAGGTCACATGATTCGGTATCTGTACATAACGTACACATGCAGAACACACACCTGTGTTCAGTGCAAGGTCAGTCTGTGTGTGGGTACAAATATATTAAATGGACACGTTCTACGGTGCCGTGAATTCTGCCACAAAATTTGTCAAGATTTCAGCCTTCAGAAATGATACGACATCTGAGCAGCCTTGGCAGAGTACTGCGCCTCTCTGAGTGCTTTTCTTGTTTATTAATTTAATAAGTGACTGCAATTCCCCTTGAACTGAATGGTGAATGCTCAGACTTGGTTTCCTTTTATTCTGTCACCAGACCGACTGATTGCTCGGTGTTTGTTTCTATTCATGTAGATTCATCTTTGAATCAAAACCAATATGAGTTTTACTCATTGTTTGTTGAACTCTCAGTTAATAGAAACTCTTTGCTTCACCTATTTTCATTGTTTGTTTTTTGTTTGCTTCCTCCTCTTTCTAAGTACCTGTTATTTTATCTACAGATACCATTTGACTTTATCTATCAGCAGCCTGTGAATCAGTGTCATGGTGACAACAAGGTGACTGTCAGTGGTTTTCTAGGTAATGTTGGTTTCATGCAATGGTGAGCAGTAGTGTTTCCCATGCATTTGCATCTGCTTAGTTTCACCTGTTGAGTTCATTGAGTATTGATTAATATATCAAGAATTACATCAGTTTATATAATGAGATGTGTCAATATGCAAGGTTACTTCACATACACTTCATTAGGGGTTTTGTGTTTGGTGGGGAAAATAGATTACCTTTAACAAAAACTCACAAAACTTAAGAAATAAAATATATATTTCCAAATATAAAATGTTGTTCAATCAAAACTGTAAATCTGTGAGAAACAAGAAATTTCCAAGACCAGTCTTTTCCAGTTTATGCTAAAAATACATGCACGTATTTGGTGCAAATGGCACCCATATAGGGACATTTGCTATCCGTCCTTAATTCATCACACTTGGTGTGCTGGAGAAGTGTCTGCCAACCTCTCGTTGACCTCTTATTCGTTTCAGCCATTCTGGAATAATTTACAAAAGGAAGGGAAATTAGGTCATTGCAGCTTGTTGATGAGTCAAACAGCAGTCACTCTCTCACGCTGTCTTACAAACTGTTTTGTAACCAAATCCTGGAAATGACAGATGTACAGCAGCCGAACTGAGGAGAAGATGGAGAACACATGACTTAAATCTGCAATAAGGCCACCATGCCGAGAAAGCAATGAATATGTTGTTTTATTATTCGTTCTGTGGCTGCAGATTATTTAGATAAATATTGAGATGGCGATTATTCATCACAAGTATTCACTGATTTTAAGGGATGAAATATTTATATCTTTTATACGCCTGCTAATGTTTGAATATTTACATCGAAGTAAAATATTTGTCACCTGAGTATGAATGTAAATAGTTACACCCAAATTGCCTAACCGCTGACCTACAGCAGTAAAATTATTGGTTCTAATGACAGATTTACTTGGTTAAACTTTGCCATACCCAACAAAAAAGCGCTGTCACTTAAAAAACTATCCTGGAGCTGAGAGTTGATATGAAGTGCTTCATCCTCATGTGAAAAATTCTTCAAAAATTCAGCATTTATTTACTCCGCTGTCTTAAAATGGCTTGGTGGTGTTCATGGTTCACAGTGGTCAAAATGTTGTAGGATCGCAATCATGTGATCGTCAGCAGGCAGCTGACGTAGTGTTCACTTGTCGTCATGGTTACAGTCACGATATGCAGCTATCTCGCAATGATACATAAATCTTTAACAAATCCATGGATCCAGACTATAAGCTGCATCACTGCCAAAATCTAATGACGTGATTCTTTTGTCATCTCTGACCTTCCTTAAAAATATACAAATCTGTTAGTCTGGTTTTGAGTAATGTTGCGCACAGACGAAATAACAGACGGACAAACCAACGGGAATCGTCACATAACTCCGCCGCATTCCTTGGTGGAGTAATGATGGCAATATTAGAAATGTTTTGTGTTTAACAGTAAGAAATGCTTATATTTCTTTAGAAATGTGGAGGGTTTTTTGTTTAAGATTTTTAGTGACTTGTCAAACTTTACAATTTTCAAATAAATACAAGATGCAGAGCAGGAAAATGTGGCTAAAGGGAACAGTCGGATACTTTTGTATGTTTCAAAGTCAAATTAAGAACGGTTTTACAGCTAAATGATGATATCCCAAGATGTCTGAATTGGAAAAAACTCTCAGGTGAATCCGAGGGTTTATCAGTTTTTGCTCAAAGACTGGGTTGCTGTTGTTGCACACACTTGTGACTTTTCTGGGTTTAGTATTCGATTTTTCAAAGATGTAAAAGTTTTTTCTTAACATCTTTTCAATCTTCCCAGCAGGCCGATGGAGCCTCCATCAAAGAAGGAGGTTGTTCCAGTCATGAGGCGACCAGACGAGTGGAAGGACCCGTGGCGTCGGTCCAAGTCCCCCCGGAGACGCCCCGGCCTGGGTTCCCCGCCACGAGGCCGCCGGCGACATCGACCTTCGGGCTCCTCAGCTTCCTTGTCCAACTCCTCCAGGTAGGAACTCCATCTTCACGTCAGGGTTTCACCTCATCACAGGAAGAATAGAACTTTTTCATGACTTCCTGTAGGAAAAAAACCCATTGGTCGACTTCTAATGTTACACGACTTCTAAAGACCGGTGGGGATGGTTTTGTAAATCTTGTTTCTTCCGCATTCTGATGCTCGGTTTGAGTTTCAGCAAGTTGTCTTGACCACGTCTACATGTCTAAATGCACTGAGTTGCATCCATGTGATTGGCTGATTAGCTATTTGTGTTAACAAGTAGTTAAACAGGTGTACCTAATAAAGTGGCCGGTCAGTGTACATGTTGTTCTGAAAATCATTGTTTAATGCCTGTCCAAAGCCAAAACACACCTGCAGTTATACAAAGCTATAACTAAGTACAATGTGCCCGAGGCAGCGCAGGTGAACACCAAAAGTACATCAACACCTTCCAGGCAGAGCAGTTAACTCATGATGCAACGAGGAAATAGACAAAGATAAATGTCTGATTTTGTAATTGACCTACTAAAGGTTTTCCGTGGAGTTTTTGACTTTTACAGAAGGACGAGTCCCTGTTTTGTTTATGTTGTGTGTTACACCCAGCCTAGGGGTCAGTGAATGTAACATGAAAATGTCATCCTGTTGAGGCCTCAAGCAGCACACACCACAGATTTTTCCAATGAAATTAATAATTTATTTTCCATTAGCGAACATAAACAAAGGTTGTATTAAACAAAACTAAAAGTATGGATAAGCTGGAGCCAAAACAATAAACAAAACCACGCTAAACTTCCCGAAAACAAGGGAAACGAACGAAACAAAAGGTAGCAGCTCGATCCCTTCTCTTGCAAATAAACTGAAAACTTGAGAACATGGATGTAAATAATGATGCATTTAAATTACTTGGAAATGTTGTACACTACCGTTCCAACGTTTGGGGTCACTCAGACATTTTAATGTTTTCCATGAAAACTCACACTTTTATTAATGTACTAACATAATTCCACAAGGGTTTTCTAATCATCAATGAGCCTTTCAACACCATTAGCTAACACAATGTAGCATTAGAACACAGGAGTGATGGTTGCTGGAAATGTTCCTCTGTACCCCTATGGAGATATTCCATTAGAAATCAGCCGTTTCCTGCTAGAATAGTCATTTACCACATTAACAATGTCTAGACTGGATCTATGATTAACTTAATGTTATCTTCATTGAAAAAAACTACTTTTCTTTCAAAAACAAGGACATTTCTGAGTGACCCTAAACATCTAAATGGTAGTATATGTTGAATAAAATGCACTGAACACATCTGTAAAAGCTCAAGAACCAACCCTGCTTAGAAACTTAACTCTGTGGGGTCATTTTTAATTTAATAATCACCATAATTTGTGACACAGATTGATTTCAGAGATGACCCATAATGGAAGAACTCTAATTTACTCACTCTGTTTATTGTAAATACGTAAGTTGACACCTTTTATCTTTTTTTCGTGTATTTTCAAACACAAATTTAGCAGCACAATGTTGTAAATTGTTATCGTCACGTCACTTGTGCTTGAATAAACATCACATTTTTTCTTGTGGATAAAAATAGAAAAGCAATTGCTGTTAAATCAATATCCACTTAAGCTGAACTGTCATTTATTGGATGTTTTTTAATCTATATTTGGCGTAAAGTGATATTTGGGCAGCAGCCGCCTTGTCACTCTACATGGTCTGACTTGTGTTTGAACATCTATAGATGCTGAGAACATCGTCTTGTGGTGCAGAAAAGGTTGCTGTTCTCCAACATAGCTGTGTTTTTATGAACTATAAACACACCTCCAGAGTTACAAACAAGTAAACTGACCGGCTGTTTGCCGCAAAGTTGGTTTCAAGACTGAATGATGCAACTACAGAAAACTTGTGTACATCTCCAGGTCTACAAACAACCTCACTTTGTTCATGTTTGTGTAGGTGGGAAAAGGTGAAAATATGCTCGTGTTTGATGGCTGTTTGGTCTAAATGAATCTGTTTATCCTTTGCATGTTGCAGGTCCTCGTCTCATTCTTCATCCTACACAGGTTCCGGTTCGTCTCGTTCCCGTAGTCGCTCCTCCTCGTTCAGCTCCTACTCCAGCCACTCCTCCCAGCGAAGCTCCTTCAGCGGCAGCCGCTCCAGGTAAAAGACCAACAGAAGACATTTGATCCACATTTTTCACCATTTCCTGACAACACAACCGATCGATTCATCCAGAAAATATTCAATCCTGAAGATAACCATTAGTCCCCGTTAAATTATCAGGTGATGCTGAGAAATGTGTCTGGATTAACCGTAAAACATGCACATTATTTTATACTACAGAGTATTGAAACAACAATTATTTCAACTTTTTCCATATCTTGTTTCCATCAGCATCAGTTTCAGCTGCTTAATTGATCAGCAGCCAATTAATCCGAAGCTTTTAGGATCATTTAAAGACTGTCGTTTTTCAACAAATATCTTTTTATCAACCCTTGGATGCATCAGTGGGTCAAAAATAACCCGGTGAGGTCGTTTTCTTGCAATGTCTTTGTAATGAAAAGTTTTTATTTCATATTCCAGCTATTCCTCATAAAACATCTTTGTGATATCGTTGGTTCCATTTAAATTTTAAAGTTAACTTTTATACTTTCATAGAAGTTGTAATATTTGTATTACTAACCCAAGCTCTTTATCACTGGTAATATCATACAAGAGGTGATGCACAGACTTGGAGGAAAAGACTGGAAAAATGTCAACAAAATGGATGTTGACATTCTTCTATTGCTGTTCTGTTTAATATACCTCTTTTTCAATTATCGAAGCGTTCAAAATCTGTTATAAAGTGAAAAATAAACATATTTCAAACATGAAATCATTCTTGTTTGGACAACAATACAATATAAACAAGAATGCAAATTATTATTCTCAACCATAATGACAAAAATGACATAAAAACATTGATTCTTATACAGGTAATTTGTGGACCCACTTTTGGAAGAGCGTAGATCAAAACACTGGAGCATCTAAGGGTTAAATAACAATTGGATGTTTTTCTTTCTTCCATGTGACAGTAAAACTAACATCGTATGTTTGTGGAGAACCTGGTGCTAAATCACCTGCAGACGACCTGATTCTGGGTCTTTCTGCTACATCCAGTCGACCTGCAGACAGTTTGCTCAACACCTAGACCAAAGCACAGTCTTTCTGTTGTGTAAAATGTGAACAACAGGAGACTTAGATGGCTTAGGTTGTGAGTAAGATTTACCGATATCAGGAGAAGTGATGCCAACAGGGCAGCAGTACATGAAAGCAATGCCAGCATCAGTTTATTTCTGAAAACAAAGATCTACAAAGCAGTTTGACTGAAAGAGCAATACAAGGATACCCAGAAGGCAAAATAACAACAGAAGAGCCAGCAAAAGGAATGCAAAATCAAGGTCAAATTGTGCAAATGTGGAGCAATTTCTACTTCTGATAGCAGGCCAGTTAATAATTGATTAGTTGTTAAAATCAATGAAATTTTTCCATATGCTGATAACAAAACCCCACCTTTTTTACCACTTCATCTTTGCAATAAAATCAGCTCAGTTATGGAGCATCAGAGTGCCAAGTATGACTTTTTTTTTGTTTCTTCTGACATAAAGAAAGGGCATACACAAAGGCTATTCAAAATGACTTACATGATGCATTTAAATGCCTGAAAAGAAGGAAAAACTGCATAAAAACACTTCAAAAAATAGATAAAAATAAATAGAACTGAAAATAAACACAAACAGACAAGTTTAAACTGGAATTTGTAGAGTACATAAAGCAATCTTGAGCTTAAATTTAAACGGGGCTACATTATAAAACCATTGTATGTTTGCATGATGTGATGTAATCTAAAAATTTAGTAAATAACTCGACTTTCATGACTCCTTTGCTGATTTCTAGGTCTCGATCGTTTTCCACTTCTCCTTCACCAAGTCCAGCAGCACCGAGGAACGCTAAGAACAAACCTGACCTTCATCCTGTGTTAAATAAAGGGTAAATCTTCAGCACTTACATCTTTTTAATCCACATTCAGTCACGCTTACATTATCTGCTTCCACCCATCTTCTCATTTATGAGTTTAAATTGCCATAAACAGGCATTTTCAGGTGTGTTGCTCCGTCATCATAACGCATTACCTCTTTGTAGATTATTATTTATTGATCGTCAGGGTTTTTCTTGTTCTGAATGGTTGTAAGATTGATCAACGTGCAGTAAAGGGAACAAGTCTTTGTGGGTTTTTTTTTTTTTTTGACAGAACTAGTGCATTTTCCTGTTATTTCTGACCATTTGATAAACATAAATGATTATTATGTTTGAATAAATGAAACCTCAATTAGCAAAAATGGGCAAAAATATGTACACTACCATTCAGAAGTTTGGGGTCAGCCAGACAATTTCATGTTTTCCATGAAAACCTACACTTTTATCCATGCTCTAACATAACTGCAGGGTTTTCTAATCATCAGTTAGCCTTTCAGCACCATTAGCTAACACAATGTAGCATTAGAACACAGGAGTGATGGTTGCTGGAAATGTTCCTCTGTACCCCATGGAGATATTCCATTAAAAACCAGCTGTTTCCTGCTAGAATAGTCATTTACCACATTAACAATGTCTAGACTGGATTTCTGATTAATTCAATTTATCTTCATTGAAAAAAACTGCTTTTCTTTCAAAAACAAGGACATTTCTGAGCGACCCCAAACTTTGGAACGGTAGTGTATGTATAAATTTAGTATCACTCTAGCACTGACTTAAAACCTCTTGTCAAGTCCCAAGAGTTCCTCAATGCTGGAAAATCGTGCATTATTAGTTAAGTCATTGCATGTGCTTCGTTGACATGCTTATTTTTAGCACATGCCTGCATCCTCATCTTCGTCTGCATGCTTGAAAAAGTTGCCTTTTCCCTCCCAAAGCATGCCGCTGAAGCCGGGTGCCATGCCCCCTCCTCGCAGGGACAAACCTCCCATGAAGAAGGCTCCCAGCCCTCCTCCACCTGGTGGACCGCAGGGCCGGCCTCCAAAACCGATGCTTGAGGGTGGAAAGCCTCCACCGAATCCTCGGGAGGCCGGAGGTCCGGGCAGTGGGCCGGGGCCGGGTGGAGCGGGGCGACCCCCGCCGCCTCGGGAACCTGGAAAACCTCCGAACCCGAGGGAAGGCAGGCGGAAAGAGCGGCAGCAGCATCCTCCCCGCAGGTAAGCATCTTGAGCTAATACGAGGGTACTTATCAAGTGCCTTAACCCCCGTTTTGGGGCATAACTGTATTACTATAGTTACTATACTAACTGTAATCCAAGAAAAAATGAGAGGAAAGTTTCGAGCTGGCTGCTGTTGCTCCAGGACAATGTGTTCGACTACATAACAAGTGGCAGAAGCAGCCAAATGTGGCTTTGAATCACCATTTTTCAGATTGATGAGAAGGTCATGCATGCTGTTGAGGAGTATCTGGAGGTACAAGATGTAACCTTCCTCCATCAAGGATTAGAAGATTTAACATTGGTAAACCAAGTGCTTGAAGTTAAAGGAGACTATGTTCAAAAATAATGGAAGAACAATCTTGACAGAATCTGGTGAGCCTGAGAACTTTTTAATGTATCATCTGACTTCCGTTTCCCAAACTGAAATCACCATTTTTAGAGTGATGAGTCATGCATGGTGTTGAGAAGTAGCTTGGGGCTCAAGATGTGACCTTTTTCCGTAAAGGAGCTTGACTTTTGGTAAACCAAGTACTTGAATTTAAAGGAGACAAATAAATGCAAGAACAATCTTCCTCCTGTGACGGAACCTGTTGATGCCGAGAACGTTTTTGTGATTCAAACCCAGGTTTGCTTTAAATCCCCATTATCAGATTGATGAGAAGGTCATGCATGCTGTTAAAGAGTATCTGGAGGTCCAACATGTGACCTTCTTCCATGAATGTTGAAAAATAGTGGAAGAACAATCTTTCTCCTGTGAGGTTTTCTGGTGAGGCCAAGAACTTTTTAAAGTATCATCTGACTTCTGTTTCCCAAACTGAAATCACCATTTTTAGAGTGATGATGAGATCATGCATGCTGTTGAGGAGTATCTGGAGGTTGAAGATGTGATCTTCTTTCATAAAGGAGCTTGACTATTGGTAAACCAAGTGCATTGGAGAAAAAAAAAAAACAGTCTTTCTCCTATAAGATGTTCTAGTGAGGCAGAGAACTTTTTAAAGTATCGTCTGACTTCTTTTTCCCAAACTGAGGTCACCATTTTTAAAGTGATGATGAAGTCATGGATGCTGTTGAGGAGTATCTGGAGGTTCATGATTGGACCTACTTCCGTTAAGGAGCTTGACTATTGGTAAACCAAGTGCTTGAAGTTGAAGGAGACTAATAAATGCCAAAACAATCTTTCTCTTGTGATGTTTTCTGGTAAATTACACTCTTACACTGACTCTTTTCATTTGACATCATTTGCTAAGCGGTCAGATTAGCCAAGAAGTCTGTTGGATCATGTGCAGTTGGATCACAGCAAAAGGAATTTGATTAATGACAGGAATCAGGAAACTCACTCTGCCTCCTTCCCGTTCCTCTGATCTCACAGTGAAAATATGTCCCATTAAGACCATTTTCAGGCAGAGAGCTTGAGGAAATGAAGCAGATTAACAGCACTAATTAAAAACAGTGTTGTTGGTGATTTTCCGTCTGTGCCTCCGTTCCTGTACGCAGGAAAAACCCCTGCAGAGTGAAATCAGTCGCTTTATTGAGCAGACCTGTCACAGATGATTTGTAGTTAATTGTTTTATGTAGCGCTTATCTTAAGAGAGTGGTTATTATTCTATTTACAGTGTGAGAACAGCGTGGGCTTTTGGGAAAACTGTCTGGATGCTGTTGTTCCAGGTGTGTGGAATGTGGGTGGAGAACGTTGGCCCTCCTGCATGCTTGTTTACCAGCCTCACATTTGACTGCGCTGGCAATAGATAAATTGTCAATAATCAAAGCTGTTTTTCCTAACACCTCCACATTTGCATTTTTGTGTGAGGCAGCAGTTGTGTTGCTCAGCAGTAAACTTTAGGGACAGACCACGGAGACTTCATGTGGGCGAGGAAGTGGGCGGATGGCTCGAGGACAAACGTCACTTGTTTGTGTTCTTGTTTGACAGCAAAATCAGCCACACTGTAAAAAATAAAGTTCCCTAACTTTTTTAAACTTTAAATTTACACTTAAATTCCAAGTATCTAGTGAAAGCACAGCAGAATGTGTTAATTTACAACTTAAATGTGAACAAAACAAACCAAACTGTAAATAATCACATGAAAACTGTTATTTTAAAGATTTTCCATGTTTTGTTAAATAACAGATAATATCTAGTAAAAATAACTTTGTTTTTCAAATGGAAAGACTGCATCTGCACAAACCCAACAAACAGAACAGATTTGAGAGAACTTGGGGACCCTTCCTCTCCAGTGTCAGGTGTGATGCCTGACTAAACTTTTCACATGGAACTTGCTTTACTTTAATTATTGCAACTATGTTTTCTCTGTAGGTCTATTTATGTAATTCTATAACTGTCTGGCAGCCTCCATTTTTGTTTTTGTTTTTTGTTTTGGTTTGTTTTTGGTTTGTTTTTCCTTTTCTTCCTCTTTTCTTTCATGTTCAGTGGTTGCCCTGTTGTGGCATGTTTTGTAAAGTTAAAACCCTTACATAAAGTATAAAAAATAAACATAATGTCCACATCAAAAAAATTTTTTTTTTAAATAATAGTTTGTTTTTCTACAATGTTTGACCATAAAATGACACAAATTTACAGCATTTAAATCAACTAAATATAGATATATTATAATTATTATTATTTTAGATTTTTTTTACATATATGTGCCCTTATTTAAAAGAAAAAATAAGAATATTCAGGATTGAAGAACTGTAAACAATTTAACTGTTAATTGAGTGGTTTTTGCTACAGATGATATCTAGGAAAACAACTGAAAAAAAAGTATTAATTTATATTTTGACTGCTAGAAAAAAAGAGATTAAAACTGTAAATAATGTCCACATCAAATATCTGTTTTTGCAAATGGTAGCTTGCTCTTTTTAAATGTTTGACCAAAAAATTACACTTTTTTTAATGTTCAAATTAGGAAAAAAACAACATTATATTATAGATATTTGCAGTTATTTTCAAGATGCCAAATCTCTGTTAAAGTGTTTTTTGATATTCAGGTATTCCACGGATTTTTTTTTCTTGGTAACTTTGCTGGGAGAGTTTCATTTTCTTTGTTTGTTTGTTTTATTTAGGTTCTTTTTTACAGTGCAGAGAGGAAGAAGAGTGAAAGGTTGGGGAAGAACAGTGAGAATGGATTATTTTCTTTAGTGTGTAGGTGTTTGTGTGGGCAGAATGGATTCCACGTGGAAGCTGTCCAGGAAAACCAGTTCCTGCACCTGTTTGTTGTTCTTTTTATTTAACAGCTTCTCTCAGATGAACAGATAAGATTTGATCTCCAGAGGAACACCAGTTGTCTACCCAAAGGAAGATAAATGGACCCTGTAGTAGACCCTTTACACCTTATAGGAGAATTATGTTTTACTTAAATCAAGTTTATTCCCATTGTTGTGTCTCTATGGGCAGATCTGATTGATTGCTGAAAGTCTGATGTCCAGTTAGACTCTAAGTGAAACTAGTGTCAGAGAATTCTTAACATTGCAATCAATCTGCTGTATGTCCCACCTAAAAACATCACAGTAAGCACAAAGAATACTCTACAATAGGTAAGAGCCTTCCATGGGATAATTACTGCAGTGATGAATGTGTTTTAGCTGCAACATTTTATTTAACCCTAGCTGATGCAGTGAGGAGCTTCTCATTTCTTAAACAACCATGTTGGAAGACATATCCTGTGGTCATGGAAAGGATGTTAATCTGTCTCAGAAGGGTCAAATTATTGACCTGCATCAACCAAAGAGAACAAGTAAGGAGATTTCTGAAACTACTAAAATCAGTTTAAGAACCGTCCAACACATCATTAAAACCTGAAGGATAGTGGTGAACCATCATCTTTGAGGAACAAACTCTTAGACGTTCATAGGAAACCCACAGTAGAACTTACGGCTATGTTTAATAGTGAAAGTAAGAACATTTCCACATTCACAATGCAAAGGGAACTCAAGAGATTGGGACTAAACAGCTGTAGCTCTAAGAAAACCACTGATCAGTGAGGCTAATCAGAAAAAAATAGGCTTCAGTTGGTAGGTAGCATAAAGATTGGACTCTGGAGCAATGGAAGAAGATCATGTGGTGTGATGAGTCCAAATTTACCCTGTCCCAAAGACTTATCTGTCAGAAATGATCCAAGGAACAACTGATTAAATTGTGGGGGTGTTTCTGAGTCCCATCAATTCCCGCTACAAATTTAGGTCATGTGATTCAGTATCCGTACATAACGTACACATGCAGAACATGCCTGTGCTCAGTGCAAGGTCATTCTGTTTGTGGGTACATCTATATTAAATGGACACGTTCTATTGTGCCGTGACTTCTGATCATCGATAGCTAATAAACAAATGCTGAATTTCTAAGGAAAAAAAACTGCATTTCTGACAATGCCATATGGGGGAATGAACAGCCTTGGCGGAGTACTGCGCTCTCTGAGTGCTCTTCTTGTTAGATGTTGGAGCAGCAAGATTGATAAGAGTCTTGTGCACATTTACATACAAAATAGCACAGCAGTAACTTCAGTAAGTACTTAGAATAATAATAATCATCCCTGATATGAGCACAGGATCAGTGAGGATCTTAAAGTGCATAACGGAGCGCTACACAGATTCTAAGTTTATCAGCTGTGGGTAGATAATTACAGCACTGTTTTACCACATCATCATGTTTTTGTGCTGTAAAAGTCTGATTGATTTCCGTTTTATGGCAGGACATTTGGAATTTATTGTTATTATTTCAAAATTATTAAACTATAATATAGAAACATATTAAAAATTAAATGTTTGTTTTCAGTTTGACCTTGAACAGACATTTTTGCAATTCCAGCACCTTTTGCTTTCCATCATTTGTTTGTTGTGTATCGATATCCTGATTTATTTTTTGTTTATTAATTGTGTCTTTGTCATTTCAGGTTAAAATTATTACCTGTGCACCTGGTTTAATAGCGTGGCCATATTCAAATTAAAGCTTTTTTTTTTTGCTCATCTGCATTAACTAATAGGTCATTAAAACTTGCCTTTGACACTTGGAGCCACGTTAATGGAAAATAAGGCAGACTGAGATAAACTGGAACAGTCCTTTAATGGGTGTGATTGATTAGAATTTACGACCTCGGTTTGTTTCTTTTTTTAAATGTGCTGACGTGTGCTGAAGCTGCTGAACAAGGAGTTGGCACGTACCCGAGTTTGACTGATTGCATAAAAGGTAGAAAGTACCGGCTGTGTTTTATCGCTGTGTCTGATTGTCTTTTCCAGGCGAACTGTGAGTGGGAGTGTCAGTGGAAGTGGCAGCAGTTATACTGGTTCCAGCTCCAGATCCAGATCTTCATCCAACTCCTTGTCACGCTCACGATCTGGATCCAGAAAGTCCAGGTAGAACCCCCACACTTTCACTGTAAATAGAGCTGCCAAAAACCTGCCTTTAAAGACACGTAAAACCTCAATTTATGCTGGTGTTTACTCATGTGCAGTTATGGGATTTACATTTACAATTAGACCACTACTTTGGACTTAAAGCATTCAGGGATTTACCGTCTTTACTTGAGTTGATTAAGAGATACCTCATTCTTAAAAATGTAGTGATTCAGCATCTATACGGCACCAAAGATTAAAGTTTCTATTCAGTTTTCATACATAGACCTTACATATTCTGCATTCCTCAGTCGACTGATGTAGGAGCTAGATTGGCAGCCTTTTTGGAATGCAGGGCGTGGGTATATCTAAATAAACAGTTTATATAAAAAGTACTCACTCCTCTTGGGAGTTTTCCCATTTTGTAGTTTTTCAATCTTGAATCAGCTCAATTTAGTTTGGCTCTTTGGATGAGAATTACCCAAAAAAAAGACTCTCCTGTCAACATGAAAACAGAGTTTGGCAAAATAATGTAAATTAAAATGACAAAATGTAAATTAAGTGATTGCATTAGCATTCACTCACCTAATTCAACACAGGTTGGTGCTACATTTAGTGAAATAAAGATCTTCTGAGTGCAGTGAAAGTATAAAGACTCCTGTTTCTAGAAGTTTAAGTCTCTGGTGGATCAGTGCTCCTAGGTGGAGTCTCTAAGAAAAGGTTATTACAGAGCATAAATCGAAGGATGGAGACACGAAAATTTCCAAGCCACTGAACAGCTCTTGGAGGCCACCAAGACACCTGTGACTCCTCTGAAGGGGTTTTCTAAAGAGACTAGTGAGGGAGGCCACCAAGACACTTATGACTTCTGAAGGAGTTACAAGAGAGTAGGGAGGGAGGCCACCAACACTGAAATTTGAATCTGTTTGAACAACATCTCAGGAACTTTTAAAGATAAAAATTTAAAATTTCCAGTTATTTCTCATCATGTCCTTGATCCAGAATCTGCTGTATTGGTTCATAAGTAGAACTTTAAGCTATAAAATGGAATAACACTTCATGGTTAGTCACTTAGTCTGTTTATGTAATGATTATGTAGCCTGATGCTAATGAGTTCTGATCTGTCCTCTTTCTTTCATGCACCTTCTCCACTTGGAAACCCCTCAAGGAAATCCAGGTAGGATCCTCATTGTTCAGGGTTAGGTTCGTTAGGTTTGTTTTTGTGCCTGTGTTGTCGTTGTTTACTCGCCATTTGACGCTTGCTGTTTCTCCGCAGGTCGCTGAGCGTGAGCAGCGTGTCGTCGGTTTCGTCTGCGTCATCCAGCAGCAGCTCCGTGCGAAGCGCCGACTCGGACGACATGTACGCTGACCTGGCGAGTCCGGTGTCCTCGGCCAGCTCTAGATCACCGACGCCAAACCATCCCCGAAAGGAACGAGGGCCACCACGAGACCGGCCCCCTCATGGAAGAGACAAGAACAGGGGTCAGTGAACGCAACATGCTTGTCTCAATCCAAAACCACCAGCTTCAGATAGTTTCTGGGTGTTTTTTATTTACTCTTGTCACATTTTTCTTCACTGTTGGAAGGTCCATTCACTGGTGAGTCAGTACTCCTTGATAAAACTACATCATGAAGACTAAAGAACATTACAAAAAAAAGGTTAAAAGGTTATTTAAAAGCATAAATCAGCAGGTGGACACAAGAAAATTTCCAAGTCACTGAATGTCCTTTGGAGTCCAGTTAAATCCATCATTAAGAAATAGAAGGAATACGATACCTTTAAATCTGACTAGAGAAGGATCGCCTCAAAAAGCTGAGAGACCGAGCAACAAGCGACAAGTGAGGCAGGCCACTAAGACACCTATGACTCCTCTGAAAGAGTTACAAGAAAGAGACTAGTGAGGGAGGCCACCAAGACACTTATGACTCTTCTGAAAGAGTTACAAGAAAGAGACTAGTTAGGGAGGCCACCAAGACCTGAATTGGTGCCAAAAACAGAATTGTGACCAAAATAACATTAAACTAGTCCAAAATTACTCCAAAATGGTCTAAAATGAAGCAAAAACTGTCTAAAATTACTTGAAACTTGTTTGAAATGACTCAAAATGTCTTTAAAATGACAGTTTTTGAGTCATTAAGGACCTTTTTTATAATTTTGGACACTTTTTAGTCCAGTTTTGAGTCTCTGCTCATCCTCTGTAGAAAGATGTTTCACCATGCTGAATGTATCTTCCAACAACTTGCTCTCTTCATTGTTTCTGAGCCATGCTGCATTTATTTTATTCATCTAGTAGGTTGGATTTTCCTCAGTCTCTCTGTGGAAACACTGCCTGCAGTTCAACCAAATATTCACAGAATTTTTGTCTCATGACTGTTGGTCACTGTTGTGTTGAGGACCTCAGAAATTAAATTTTTTTGTTGTTTTTAACAGAATCTCATGCTGATGTTTTATTTTTGGTAGATTTTTTGATGTAGAATGACTGGATTTTCATGAAACATCACAATTTTAAGATTAGTGTCGGTTTTATTCTCCGACAGAACCGTTCCTATCACATGATGCATTCAAGGACCGTCCATGACTAGTTTCCCCATGTCGTGCAAACGGTTTGTTAGAATAAGATATGTAGAATGAAACTTGTATTTGTAATTTGTAATCAGTAACCTGGTGTCTACTTTATGCATTGTTCAAATTCCCGATCTTCCCCTGAATGTTATTTATTTTAGAGATTTATCAGTCGTTGACGGCCAGCTATCAGCTACGGAAACTGAAAACTCTGCATTTCTTGACTGTTGGTCACACCTGAGGCAGCCATGGTTTGTCAGTTGCACCAAAGAGCACACATTTTTATGTATTAGAAAGAGGCGCAAACACTTCATTTTTCAGTCATGTTTAAATTCGACATGCGAGATGAAGAGCTTTAGATGTAATATCCCAAATTTAAGCTTAGTTTTGGTATCCTTTTCCTGACCAAACCACACATGGCACAAGATTAGTTTAAGGAGACTTGAAAACTTGGCCATTCTTTCCGGTCTGGCTGATTAAAAGGTGTTTCTTTTGGCAATTTTTCAAAAAGATAAAAGGCCTTTTGATATGAAACACTTCTGCAGAACGTTTGAGTCAGCAGCTTAACGGCAATCAAAAATAGGAAACGATTAGTAAAAGAAAGTAGCATTTTTGTTAGAGGAATAGGACTGCAGCTATCGATTATTTTAGTAATCAAGAATTCTAGCGATTGTCCTGGCCAGGAGTATTGTACGTATATAGTATAGTACAGGGGTATAGTACATATATAGTATAGTACAGGTGTATAGTACATATATAATATAGTACAGGGGTATTGTACATATATAGTATAGTACAGGTGTATAGTACATATATAGTATAGTACAGGGGTATAGTACATATATAGTATAATACAGGTGTATAGTACATATATAATATAGTACAGTGGTGTAGTACATATATAGTATAGTACAGGTGTATAGTACATATATAATATAGTACAGTGGTATAGTACATATATAGTATAGTACAGGGGTATTGTACATATATAGTATAGTACAGGGGTATTGTACATATATAGTATAGTACAGGGGTATAGTACATATATAGTATAATACAGGTGTATAGTACATATATAATATAGTACAGTGGTGTAGTACATATATAGTATAATACAGGTGTATAGTACATATATAATATAGTACAGTGGTATAGTACATATATAGTATAGTACAGGGGTATTGTACATATATAGTATAGTACAGGGGTATTGTACATATATAGTATAGTACAGGGGTATAGTACATATGTAGTATAGTACAGGGGTATTGTACATATATAGTATAGTACAGGGGTATAGTACATATATAGTATAGTACAGGGGTATTGTACATATATAGTATAGTACAGGGGTATTGTACATATATAGTATAGTACAGGTGTATAGTACATATATAGTATAGTACAGGAGTATTGTACATATATAGTATAGTACAGGGGTATAGTACATATATAGTATAATACAGGGGTATAGTACATATATAGTATAGTACAGTGATCGAATTACTTGAATAACTTGAGGAATCATTTCAGCCCTATAGAGGAGGAAAAGCTGAAATGACAACAAGATGCAATTTTACATTTATTCTTTTAAATTACTGCAAAAAATGTTGTTTCTCTTTTGCACACTTGTATTTAGGATGCATGTTTCTATATTTATTCAACAGAGAATGTATAGAATTCACTTGTGAGAACAAGACGGAGTCTAAATTTGATGTATTCTGACGGTTCTTCATCGTGTTCTCCGTTGCTCCTCCTCACAGACAGACCATCGAAGAAAGAAGAACCTTTCAAGGACGACCGAAGGAAGATGGACCCGTCTGGAGCTCCGCCTCGAGGAGGAAACCCGGTGCCCAGATCAGGACCTGGAAACAGGGGAGGCCACCCGGTGCACCCTCCACCTGGCTCCATGGGACCCCCAGGGAGCTACGGAGGTTCAGGTTCCCACAAAGACATCAAACTCACCCTCCTCAACAAGGTTACTCTTGATCTTTCCTACGACATCTCTTCACCCAAATCCCCAAAAAATGTCAAAATTAGAGGCACAAGAAAAGTTAAAACCATTATGTGAGCACAAACTAGCATCGAGAGCATATTAGCTAACGTATACCAGCCCAGGTGGGATGTTTGAATTAGAAATGATGATAAAATGTCAGTTTTTGGAGCCCTTGAAATGCTGACATTTAGAAAGATGACATCATTTCTTCATCATGCGTCATTCTTCATGATCTCATATGTAAAACAGGTGCCTCACATCCCAGTTTTAACCATAAAACTGATAATATTAGTCAGTGCCTGAAATTAGGGGAAAGCCTAGATGTGTTAAGTTAAATCTGCTCAGCATGATGTGAGCAGTTACAGCTGTAGATTGCTAAATGTTAAAGGGGCAAACAATGTGGACCAAAGTGTTATGTAGCTGCAGAGTCATGGTTGGACCTTTACCGTCATTTCCTGTCAGCAAAGTATTTTACAAAAAAGTAGTTTCAGAGTCAGCAGTTTTAAGATCCTTGTAATTAGAACTGTACCTATTAATAAATATGTTTTATTAATTTAAAAAATGTAAGAAAGAAGTTCTCTGACTGCAGCTTCTTAAATGTGAATATTTTCTGGGTTCTTTCCTCCTTTATGGCAGTAAAATTAGTATTTATGGGTTGTTGACTAAACAGGACATTTGTCATAATAATTCCAAACTTTTTTACTTTTTATTTGCTAAACATAATATGTAACTATTTCAAATAATTCTGTAACTTTCATGAATAAACAAATCAATTAGGTTTCAAGAGTTAGAAGTGTTGAGTAGCTAAAAATAGTGGATAAAACATTAATGAATAGCTCAAAGTTATGTGTTAGTGTCAGAAATTGAGTTTAAAGGATATTTTAAAATTGCTAAAATAGTTAAAATGGTAGCTGAACAGTTGAAATAAGTTGCTATTGGTTATACATAAATGGTAAACATTATACTAGTAAGTATATACTAAGCTAAACATAGTTAAATATGATTAATAAGTGACTTACATAGCTGACAGACAAATTGATGAAATACTGAACTAAAGGTAATCGATTAATGCTGAAGGAGCTATGCTAAGCTAAATGTAAGTAATAAATGTCTGAAATAACTTATAATGGCTGATAAACTGTTGAAGTAGTTGACTAACGGTAGTAGAAAAATAGTAGTGAAGTTATGCTAAGCTAAACATCACTAAAAGTGGTTGATTTGCTCATCTACATATTTTTGAATTTTACCACCAGCTATATATCTAGTATATTTAATGCCAGAGCTGTACACCATAGCAGTAAACTTAGTTTCCATGTCAGTTGTACTTTGCATGTATCATCTATCTTATCATGCATGTATCAAACTGTGTTTTATGTTCCTTGTCGCCCCCCACCCCCACCTCTCTACCTCTAACCCTCCACCTCTACCCCTCTACCTCTAACCCTCTACCTCTAACCCTCTACCTCTACCCCTCTACCTCTAACCCTCTACCCCTCTATCTCTACCCCTCTACCTCTAACCCTCTACCTCTACCCCCTACCTCTAACCCTCTACCCCTCTACCTCTAACCCTCTACCCCTCTACCTCTACCCCTAACCCTCTACCTCTAACCCTCTACCCCTCTACCTCTAACCCTCTACCCCTCTACCTCTAACCCTCTACCTCTACTCCTCTACCTCTACCCCTAACCCTCTACCTCTAACCCTCTACCCCTCTACCTCTAACCCTCTATCTCCACCTCTTCTGTCCCTCTCAACCCGCCCGGCCAGCAGCAGATGGGTTCCCCCACATTAGAGCCGGGTTCTGCTCGAGGTTTTTTTCCCTGTTAAAAGGGTGTTTTCCTGCCACTGTCGCCTTTGGGCTGCTCTGGGGTTCAGGCATATGGGTTCTGTAAAGTGTCTTGAGACAATTTGACTGTAATTGGCACTATATAAATAAAATTGAATTGAATAGATAAATGGTTGAAATAGCTCGCTAAAGGTAGCAAATGAATCGGGACATTATGCTAAGCTACACAGGGCTAAAAGTAATGAAAAAACTGCTGAAGTATCAAAAGTCACAGATAAACAATTGCAATAGTTAGCTTAAGGTAATCGATAACTGGTGGGGAAGTAGTGCTAAGCTAGGGTTAGCAAAACTAACCCTAGCTCTAAGCGCTATATATACACTGACAAGCATAATTAAACATAGAAGATAAATGGAGAAGATGCTATGCAATGCTAAATGTAGCTTAAAGTAATAAATGGCTAAAATAGCTAAAAGTGGCAGACAATTTAAATAGTTAGCTAAAGGTACAAAAATAGTGATGGAGTTATGGTAAGCTAAACATCACTGAAATTGTGGAATAAATGATTTAAAAAGTTAGCTAAAAGGTAGTTGATAAATTGTTAGTTATCCTAAGCTAAACAGGACTAAAAGTAATACGCTCAGCTATGGACAAATTCGCTAAAGATCATCAATAAATGATGGGGGAAGTTATGCTAAGCTAAACACAGCCTGAACTGAGTAATAAATGACTGAAATGGGTAAAGTGATGAATAGACAGTTGAAATAGTTAGCTAAATGTTTCCCCAAACCCACAGAAATCTGTAATCTTATTTAGTATAGCATGCCTACAAATTGTAGCCATAGAAACACAAGGTGTGAATGGTAAAAGATAGACGAGATCAATGAGCTAGCTAGCTAGCTAGGTAGCCACTCTTGTTTTTTCATTCTGTTGTTTGTATTGCTGTCTCCTGATGGATCGATATTATTTTAGTTTTTATTGTTTTGACCCAATGACTGAATTCACCACATAATGTTAGCTACAGTTGCTAGTTAGCAGTTAGCATTAGCTAGTGTTTGCCTCGTCCATGAACTTGATTTCTGCCTGTCAGGTAATGATGGTAAAGACAACAACTCCCATGTTTCCTTGCTACTTCACGATGTCATCAAACTACATTTCTTTGTTATTATTTTGATTAAGAAACCCCTGGTTGCAGAAATTACTCACTGTGTCTTTAAATGTTTATTAAATCTGTTCATTGCTTAACGCTGTCTTAACGTGAACTGTGTTTATTGTAATTGCTTGACTCAGTGTATTTTTATTTTCCAGGGGCAGGGAGACAAGGGCAACAGGAAGAGGTACCTTCCTTCAGACAAAGACCGGCCGGGTTCCCCCCTCAGCAAGAGGATGGCCATGTCTCCAGACAGAGGTGAAAGAACAGCTCATCGACCAGCAGCAGCATTTAACACAGTAGCAGCACTTTGGTTCCTCACAGCCTGCCGTTTTCAGTCATGTATCCGTGGGTACTCATGCGTGCAGGTTGTGTATATTTAAACAGGCTATGTTTTAATAAGATAAGGTGAAATAAGGACATTTTTTCACCAGATATTGCTCAGAAAACAAAATTACATAACATTAGGAAGTACGCCTTTAGGAAGCAATAAAATATATTATTATACATTACTGAAACTAAATTAATGAGGCTGTAAAATGAATAATAAAAAAAGTAGGAAGTAGTGCTAGCAGTGACACTGAGGTAGTAAAATATTACACATTAAATCTTGTATATGTCATAATAAATTCATTGATATAGCATCCTTAAGAACAGCTTTCACATATGATAAATGACAAGTCAAATGAATAATTAGCTAGATTAGCACGCATATCAAACAAAAGAACTGGACAGTTTAAAAATTAAAGAATAAGATTGAAGGTTAAAAGTTAGAAATTAAAAATTTGATAATTAAAGATGACATCATGTATTACTTCAACAATTAATTTATTAGTTGCTATTTTGATAATCAATCGGTCAGTTTGATGAAAAAAAAAATAAAGTCTAAATTCCCTGTTTGTAGATTTGGAGCTAAAACAAGAAGTCACAATTTAGAATTTTATTAAAATATTTTTACTCCGCAGTGGAGTTATGTTACGATTGGCGTTGGTTTGTCCATCTGTCTGTTCGCAACATTACTCAAAAATGGACAAACGGATTTGAATTACCGTAATTTCTGGACTATTGAGTGCACCTGACTATAAGCCACACCCACTAAATTTAAAAAGAAAAAACATTTTTGTACATATATAAGCCACATCTGACTATAAACCACAGGTGTCCACGTTGTAACATGAGATATTTACACAGAAAGATTTTTTATTTTTTTTGCTTTTAATTAAATACGTTTTTTTTTCCAGACAGTGCCTGTAACATAGCAGTAAGACGCATAGAGTCAGTTCACCCTGCAGACTCCAACGTCTCACCATTGATTCATTGATCAAGCTTACGTACAGCAGCTCTATTTCCTTCGACAGGCAGATCGGTTGCCTTTAACTTAAAAGCTGTGTTACCGAACCGATTGTGCCGGCCGCCGAACCATGGGGTAGTGCTAGCTCGCTTAGCTTAGCGGGGCTCCTTAATGGTAACCACCAGATATAAGTCCGGACAAACTTTGCAGGGGGAGAACGAGGCACTTTATTGAACCAGCAGCAACTGTTCACACTTACAGTTCATCCAGGGTACACTGGCTTTTCACACTTGTCCTCTATGACTGGATATATCATCATGGTGCATCTCAGTATGCCTCCGCTTCCACACTCATCTCTGCAACACACACACACCGCTGCAACGCTCCTCCTCACGTCACACTCACACACACACACACACACACACACACACACACACACACACACACACACACACACACACACACACACACACTCACTTCAACCTGCCGAGGTTAAAGGAGAACAGGTCTGGCCTGTAACAGCTGCATCATATGCATTTCTTCGTGTGTTTTCCATAATGATGGTGTGTGCATGAAGCGCAAAATGACTGACTTGAAGAATTTAGTGTGAGTGTGTTTGATTTAATTCGAACAGTGTCATTGGTCCACTGTGACCTGTTCGGTAATTTTATTGGTCTGATGTGACGAGGCTAAATGTATTGATGGCATGAAGCTCGCACGTAAAAATCTATACATTAGCCTCATCGTTGTATAAGCCGCAGCGTTCAAAGCGTGAGAAAAAAGTAGCGGCTTATAGTTCGGAAATTACGGTACTTTTTCAGAGAAGGTCAGAAATGATACAAGGACCAAGTGATTAGATTTTGGCAGTGATGCAGCTTATAGTCTGGATCCACGGATTTATTAAAGATTTCTGTATCATTGCGAGATAGTGACACTGTAACCATGACAACAAGTGAACGCTACATCAGCTGCCTGCTGACGATCACACAACTGTGATCCTACTACAAATTGATCATTGAGGACTTATCAGGACTTATCCATCAGAAATGATCCAAGGAACAATTGATTAAATTGTGGGGGTGTTTCTGAGTCCCATCAATTCCCGCCGCCTGCTACATATTTAGATCATGTAATTCTGTATCCGTACATAACATACACATGGATAACACACGCCTGTGCTCAGCGCAAGTTCACTTTGTGAGTACATCTATATTAAATGGACACATTCTATGATGCCGTGATTTCTGCCACAAATTTTGTCAAGATTTCTTCCGTCAGAAATGATACGACGACCGAGCAGCCTTGGCAGAGTACTGCGCTCTGAGTGCTTTTCTTGTATTTTAGATTTTACAGCATGTCCACTACAGTGGACAGTGAATGATTAAAAACAAAAAAATAACAGCCACACTTCTGAATAAAAATAGGCTGACAAGAAAACTAGAATGTCAGTCCATGTTCTAATGAAACTTAAAAAAAAAAATAAACGGAACATAAATTAAACTCGACAGTCAGGAGGCCTGAGTTTTGCCTCAGGTTGAAACCAAAGTTCCCCTCATCCTACCCAGTCACATGACATATCATTGGAAAGACCGGGATGTCCTCTATTAAGCAAATCAGGATTCAGTAGGGTAGCTCAAATGAGTCAAAAGATATCGATAACTAGAAAAGCACTCAGAGAGAGCAGTACTCCTCCGCCCCAGTCGTCATATCATTTCCAATGGATGAAATCTTTAATTAAAAATGACCTTGCGCTGAGCACAGGCGTGTGTTATACATGTGTACGTTATGTAGGAATACCGGATCGCGTGACCTAAATATGTAGCAGACAGCTGACGTAGCGTTCACTTGTCATGGTTACAGTGACGCCGTGCCGCTATCTCACAATGATACAGAAATCTTTAACAAATCTGTGGATCCAGACTATAAGCCACATCACTGCCAAAATCTAATCACTTGGTCCTTGTGTCATTTCTGACCTTCCCTGAAAATTTCATCCAAATCCATAAGTCCGTTTTTGAGTAATGTTGCTAACAGACAGACAGACGGACAGACGAACGCCAATCATCGCATAAATCGGCCGCATTCCTTGACAGAGTAAAAAAAAAAAAAGTCAACTACAGAAGACATAAATGAATGGGCCCGTATTTATATTAGTTAACAGTATGAAAGAAAACCTAAAGCAGTTCTTTGTTTTATTGAGCTGTTAAAATCCTTTTGAGGAGCTCTGTCTGTACTGCAATTATTTATGATAACGTTATATATATGTGTTGCTGTAGTTTTATTTTGAAAGACCAAAATCAGTTTATTTACCTCGACATTAATTATTGAACTGAAAATGGTGCGTTGTAGACGCGAAACTTTTCATTAAACTCCTCTGCATCAGATTTTCATTTGAGCTCTTCACTTTCAGTGTTTTTATGGACAAACGCGTCACAGAAGTCTCTGTGGTCTCACTACTTCTTGTTCCCGTTGTGATTTGGAAGTACTGTGTGCGGCTGTGAAAACCAAAGTTCATTAATGAACACATCCTAATTTACTGCCCCGAGAAGTGGAAGTAAAAACATTCCATGAAAACTACTAACAGCTGTTGAGAGATTTCACCTCCTGGTGTATTCTAACATCCTCCTCAACTCTCAAACTGGTGTGTTTCAGGACGTGATAAGAGGATACCCGGCCGACCCCCGCTGTCCCCTCGAATGGACCGGCCCAGAGGCCAGGGGCCCCGACCGATGCCCCCCCAGGGAGACAGGTTGGTTCAACCCTCTGCATGCTTTGTTATTGCAGGCAAACTTTGATAATCATCCTTGGCAACGCTCATCTGGAAGTGTGGAAATTCTAAAGTCATCTGTTCTGCCCAACACCTCGTCCTTATCAGCTGCAGGGATCATGGTGACTCCGACCAAACTCGTCAGGGTTTTCAGAGAGCGAAGTCTCACCGCAAGGGTTTAACCAAAAATGAGGAACACGCCGTAAAAGTGGAAGCACACAGATATTAAAGCAGCTCTGCTTGTGTTGTAATATTCACTGTCTCTTGCACAAAATCCCCACCACGAAACAGGTGCTTTGTGATACAGTGGATTTCGGTTCAGATCCTGCGATAAACAAAAAGATGTTGACACCTCCAATGACTAATTTTAAGTCACGCACTCGTGAGCTGAAACAATATGCACTTTAGTCAGGAGATGTCATAATGTCTGGATTCACTGGTATATATTTTTCACCATTGTTTAAGGCCTAAACCTCATACAGATCTTTGAAGTAGGCCTATATTATTAAGAACAATACCTAGAAAAGCACTCAGAGAGCGCAGTACTCCTCCAAGGCTGCTCAGTGGACGTATCATTTCCGATGGATGAAATCTTTCATAAAAAATGACCTTGCACTGTGCACAGGCGTGTGTTCTGCAGGTGCATGTAATGTATGGATACCGAATTGCGTGTAAATTACTCTTATAAATGTCTGTTGATCAGTTCATCACTTTTGGCAAGCCTTTGTTTTGCTACTGTTAAAATACCCGTTCCCTCCATGCTTTTATTTTGAAGACGTATTTTTAATGGTACAAGCTTTTATTTTGTCATCATTCCAGCAGCACAGGAAGTGTTTATCTAAGAAGCGGTTTCTTGACATGACGAAGACGCTGCCAGAAAATCCGAAAATTCACATAAAGATGAATTCGGTTCCACGCTGTTGCTGTCTAGCAAAGGATGTCTAAACTTAGAAGCTCCTAGCTGGAATGGAGACAAGCTCTTACAGTGTTTCCTGAAGACAGGAGTGAAGGACAGAAAGGTGAAATAGTTAGCTAAAGGTAGCAGGTAAATGGTGGTGACATTTTGATAAGCTAAACGTTGCTAAGATGGTAGATAAACCATTGAAATAGTTAGCTAAAGACAGGAGATAAGTGGGGAAAAACTATGCTAAGCTAAATTAAGGATACAACTGATGAAACAAAACTGAGAGTACTGGATTTTTTTTTAAAAAAAGCTAAAAATAGTGGATCAAAAGTATTGTAATTAATGTATTTTATCAGTGGTATTAACTCCAGTTTATAAACAGTGTAAAACATGATTAGTTGTGCAAATCAGAGAGTTCTTCATGTGTCAGTGTTGTGAGATACATCAACACAACAGGCTGCTTTCAAAGATATAAATAGTTGTTGGACGATACTGAGGGAGGACAGTCATGAGTTTTTACTCTCATTCTGTTTATATTTAGTTATTTCTCCTTTTGTATTGACTCATGTCGTACCATGAGAGTAAAACCTTACTCATTGCTTCTCTTTCTAGAAAGCGTCCTCTGTCTCCGCCCCCCAAGTCATCTGGAAAAGGCCCGGCGGCACCGTCAGGGAAGCCGGCCGCCCCGGGCTCGGCTTCGGCCGCCGCCTCCGGTTCCGGCTCGGCGTCGGGCTCCGGCAAACCCAGCAACACACTGTCCCGCCGCGAGGAGCTCCTGAAGCAGCTGAAGGCCGTGGAGGACGCCATCGCCCGGAAACGAGCCAAGATTCCCGCCAAATAATCGGCCGCTCGCCCCTCGCCTGGTTCTGCCTGCACGGCGTCGGGAGGGTCGGAGCGTCGGTCCGCCGCCTCCCCCCAGCGGACGTGTAAAAATGTTGTATGGTTCTTGTATAAAAGGCTGTTGTGTAAGTGAACAGGAAGTGGCCGCCACGAAAACCATCATGTGCTTGGTCGCCCTCAGAGAAGATCCGTTTTCGGAGCGCCGTTCGCTCCCTTTGACAGTTTACCTCACCACGGAGACGAGGGAGGGACGACTCAGGAATCGGAGGAGAGGATCACTTGCTGCTCACTTGGTTCCTTCAGTAGAAAAGGAAGCATCTTCCTCGCGTGGCGTGACGAGTAACAGATTTATACACGTTGAATCTTGCGTCTGTCTTTCTCTGCCCCCTTTTATCGTCGTCTTCTCGCGTCTCTTCCTTAGTTTTCCTCAGTGTGGAGTGGTGTGACTGTCCCGACAGGCTTCACAGCGCTTCTTTGTATGAATCTAAGCTTCAGCTTCTGTATTCTGGGCTCCAGCGACCATCACAAGCAGAGGTTTTGTTCATCTTCACACCAATGACTCGTTCTGTGTTCGGGCAGCGTCGCACTTTGTACAAAAATAACAACTCATCGAGATTCTTTCAAGCGTATGATTATAGACAACAGTGATGTGAAGTATTGCTCTTCTTTCTTTTTTTTATCTCCTGCATTTTGTTTTATTAGCTCTTCAAGTGATAAACTGATGTTTAATTTGTGTCACATTTTTAGTTGGAGGAGCCTGAGAGGTGGAACGGGGACATTTAGAGACAAGATATGTCTTGCTTTTGTGACAAAAGCCTTCCAAATAAACTATTTTGATAAAGCGAAGGTCCCTCGTTTGGTTATTGTCTGACTCGCAGCGTGAAAGGAGAAGCAGTTTAAACAAACAAGCACAGTCAAGTGGCATTCATTGTTTACACAAAGCTTTTGTTGGCAACTGATCTGTTGTAATTTTAATCTTTTCTACTCAGAGTTGCATCAGTGTTGTGAAACACCGGTTTCACTCCACTGTTATCTCCTAATAAAAGATACATCTTGCTTGTAGTCATCATAGTGTTGCACGACTTCCTCAGCAAGTTCGAGCACCTCAGGAAACACTGCGTTCATGACCCACAGGGGATGAACCCTGGCTGACAGTACTGTGTGGTTGTTGATGGCTTTTATCTGAAGGTTATCATTTAGCAGACACTTTTATCCAAAGCGACGTACATCTGAGAGTAGATCCAACACAAGCAAGGAGCTAGTCAGGGGAAAGCAACCTGGATAAGTGCCATAGAACAAGTTCATCCTGGGAATGCTATTTGTTAGCCCAGGAATGGTAGCAACAAGCCTGGAGATGCTAGAGACTAGCCTAAGAAGGCCAACTGTTAGCTTTAGAATTCAAGTTGCTAGTCCAAGAATGCTAGTAACTAGCCTAGTACTTGTGGATTTCCAGCTGTCAGCCCAGGAATTTTAGCTTTGGAATTCCAGTTGCTAGCCCAGGATTGCTAGTTGCTAGTATAGGAATAACAGTTGTTAGCCCCTTAATGCTACCTTCCTACCACGGACTACTAGTTGCTAGCCTTGGAATGCCAGTTGTTGGCCTATGAAGGCTAGTTGTTTGCCTTAAAATGCCAATTGCCATAGGACCGCAGTGCGGACGTAATGGGATTTTTTTTTTTTTTTTTTTTTTTTTTTCTTTCTATCAAGTACAAAGGTGTCCAGTAAAGGTTTTAGTCTTAAAGACTGAAGGTTCCATGAGGTGAAATTTTTATTGCATTCTGTAGTTGTTATTACTTAAAGGAATTAAGGTGTGAAGACATTTACTCAGCACCATGTCAACTAGTTAGCCTATTAGCTTCACAAGCCAGTGAGAATTAGACGTAAATGCTACGTGCCACCAGGAACCAACAGTCATTCAAAAAGCTTTACCCCCGTCACTGCTTCCAGGTGAAGCGTTCAGAATTACCAGCAGCCTCACACTCCACTAGGTTTACTTACTTTATACAGCCGCTTCTGCTAAACTCTGAAAAGAGTCAAAATTCACCAGATGTTTTGTTGTTGACTGTAGGAGTGAACACAAGAGTCTTCATGCACTCCCAGCATCTGATGCACTGAACACCCAGCGGATTATTTTCATCATTGATGGCCATGTCCCCACAACAACAGGAAAATCCTTTGTGTTAGCACATTGTGCAACTAACAATGTGGCTAACAATGCTATTAGCTTTGATCAGCTTTGTAACTGTGGAGCATTATAGTTTTAAGCCAATAAAAAATAAGTAATATATAGTTAAAAGTATTACATAAACTTTTTAAATAATCAGCTAATTGTAGTGCATAAGTGGTTCAAATAATTATCAAAAAGAAAGTTGTGTTGACTAGCTAAAAATGGAGAAATATAATGATTAATTGCATAAAGGTATGCACAAATTACTAAAATGAAGCTAAAAGTTACCTAAAAATGTCTGAAATAGCTTAAAATAGCAGACAAACAGTTGAAGTAGCTAAAGGTTGTACATAAATAGTTATATGTTTTTGTCAGTTTTTGTCTGCTAATTTTGTGTTTCTTTGGTGTTGTTTCATGTCTCTTTGATGTTTTGTCTCTGTCTTCATTTTTTTGGTTGTGTTGCATCTCTTTGATGTTGTTTTGTGTCTCTGAGAGTTTTTTGTCTTTATTTGGTGTTGTTTCATGTCTTTCTGTTGTCGTTTTGCGTCTCTGTGGACATTATTGTTTTTTGTGATCATTTGTGTCACCTGGATGTCGTTTCATGTCTCTTTGAAATCATTTTGTCTCTTGGTTGTTTTTTGTCTCTTTGTGGTTGTTTTGCATCAGTTTGTTATTTTTTGTAAGACCAGAGAATGCTGCACCTAATATCAGCTAATGAGAGTTGGGGAGGTTATTTTGCAGTTGAACAGCAGTTCTGGGGACGCAGTTCGATATTTTTCCTTCTCTAAACCAGTGATCTGTTATGATTTCATGTTCTAGCAACGTTTCCAACATTGCCTGACTGACTGGAATTATCTTTATCAGAAGCAGCTCCGGCACGTCTTCACGTTCATTTTATCTTGTTTTATGTTGTGTATTTCCAGATTCCTGGAACCACCCAGCGTCCCGCATAAATAGGTCGGTAGTTTCTGTGTTCAGAGTTCATACCAGCGTTGCATCAACATCAGCCGGCAGGACTTAAGGAGGAAATGTTACATAACCCTGTCTGACTTCATTCCAACACGTGCAACAAATTGAAAGTAAAGCTCTGTGCTAAAAGTCCGGCCAATGTTGTCCATCTGGACGAGTCCCAAGTCACCCTCAAACAGCTGCACAGAGGGAGGACGAGTGCGACTTGGAGTTGACCTTCAGTGTGCTTGCTAGTGGTTTGAACTGAGGCTGCAGTTCCTCCGTCAGAATCGAGGAATTTTCCAGGAAACAGGATCTTTTTTGAAGTTGGTTGAGAAAGTTCCAACTTCTGTCTGAGAATTCACCAGCTGAGTTTAATTTACAGCAGCTTGAAGCACCTTCATCTCAGGAATCAGCGTTTTTATGGTAATAATGTGCACATTATCAGTTTACAAGTCACAAGTCCAGTCCCGAGTCAAGACCAACAGGTCCTGGTTCAAGTTCTTAGTCAAGACCAACAAGCCCATAGTTAAATCCCAAGTCAAGACCAGCAGTTCTAAAGTCAAAACCCAAAAGTCCATAGTTACGTCGTAAATCACCACCAAGAAGTCCACAATGGAGATAAACAAGTCCCAAGTCATCAAATTCCAGGTTAAGGCCAGCAGATCCAAACTTTTAAGTTAAGTTCCAAGTCAACACTTACATATCCAATGTCTAGTCCCATGATGGGACCAACAAAAGTCCTGAGTCAAATCCTAAATGAGGACCAGCATTACCCATCACAAGATTCAAGTCATATTCCAAGTCTTAAATAAGTCATTATGAGGTGCTTGTGAAATTACCGTCATTTAAACCGTCTTGTCTCTCTTTGTTGTCTTTTTAATGTCGTTTGTTGTCTGTTTTTGGTTCTTCTTTTGTCTCTTTGTGCCCGCTTTGCATCTCTATGTGGTCTTTTTTGTCTTTTTGTTGTTGTTTTGTGTCTCTGTGGTCATTTCACACGTCTTTGTGGTTGTTCTGCATGTGTTTGGGGTCATGCTTCATCTTATTGTGGTGTAAGAACAGAGTCTAAATATAGACAAAGAGACACAAACCAAGCAGAAATAAGCTCGACTTTCTGGACTAAAACCTCGGTTCAGGTGTCGGTTTCCACCAGCTGTAGTTTCCCAGGAAGCCCAGCCTCTGGTGTGTTTTGGTCTGCAGATGCTTCTCAGCGCTAGATGCCTCCAGAAGGGGCTGACCAGTGGAAAGTTAAGTGTGAATGCCCCTGCAGATAAGAGGACATTCCTGTCTCCTGATAGACGATGGTACGCAGTGACCAGATTTAGGCATGACGGCAGAAATCTGAGCCAAAAACAAACAGAGATGGTACTTTTCTGTCTCCTATCAGTTAGTTAATCTACAAACACGTTTCAAGTTGATGTGTTCGACCAAAACATGCAACAAGAACAACAGTAGCTTCAGCTCTTTGTTAAACCTCATTACTTTGAGCTTTAAATGCTGTTCTGTTTTCACACTTGGAATATAAATATCTGATTTATTTCACACAGTTGTTGCATTTTTTTGAATTAAAGGCATTTAAATAGGCATTGACAGTTAAATATCGCATCAAATATGCATTATTCATATTATTTACTAATAGCAGGAGCTTCTGATGTAATAAATACTGATTGTAGTAAAAATTGTGACACATAAATACATTAAAAAGACTACAAATGATGACACTACACAGAGTAGGCAGCTGTAGGCTATTAGGTGTGGTTTTGCATCGCTGGTGTTTTTTGTTTTTTGTCTCTTTGTGCTTAATTGTGGCTGTCGTGTCTCTTTGTGGTTGTTTTGTGTCTCTTTGTGGTTATTTTGTGTCTCTTTGTGGTTGTTATAATCTATTTGTGGTACTTTTGTGGTCTATTTGATTTGTTGTGTCTCTTGTGTTGTTTGTGTCTTTTTATTGTTATTCTGTGTCTTTGTAGTCATTGTGTGTCACTTTGACGTCGTTTCGCATCTCTTGGTGGCTGTTTTGTGTCTCTGGTGTCATTTTGTGGTAATTATCTGCCTCTTTGTGAACATTTTGAATAGACTTGCTGTCATTTTGTGTCACTTTTTCATTGATTTATCTCTCTCTAATGTTAGTTTGTGTCTCTTTGTGGTCATTTTGGAACTCATTGTGATTGTTTTGTGTCTCTCTGGTGTCACTTTGTGTCTCTTTGTGGTTGTTTTGTCCAGCTTTGTGTTCATTTTATGCTTGTTGTGGTCATTTTAAATCTCTTTGTGGTTGTTTTCCATCACTTTTTGGTTGTGGTGTGTCATTTTGTGATCGTTTTTTGCCCGTTTGTGGTCATTTTCCATCTCTTTGTGGTCATTATGTGTCCCTCTGGTGTCGTTTTCTGTGTCCTCCTGTTCATTTCATGTCTCTTGTGTCGTTTCGTGTCTGTCTGGTTTTGTTTTTTGTGTTTTGCTGTGGTCGTCAGGTGTCTCTTTGGTGTTGTTTTGCATCTCTGGTGTTGCTTCTGCATCTTTGTGATCATTTTCTGTCTGTTTGTGACCATTTTGTGCCTCTCTGGTGTCAAACTGTCCTTCAGTATTATTTTCTTCACCTATCAGTGTTTTTTTGTGTGTTTTAGCTGATTGATGTTTGACAAAAACAAACACTGGAACTTTTAACACTTTTATTTTGAAAGGTGTGAGCTAGGAGGAAAGAACGGGGAACCGAGGAAACTACCAGGAATCCTGCTGGCTGCTGATTTTTTCCATTAAATATAAACAAAAACACATTTTTCCATTCGTGCTGCTGAGGCCAACAGGAACTGCAGAATTACAACACCGAAAATAAGCAACTTAAAGTAAAAAACAACAGAAAACGTGACACGTGGTGGAAAAGACTGGAAGTTGTTTTAATAGTTGTATTGTTGTGTTATTGTGGTGGATGTCTTGTTTCCACTGGTGGAAATCCAAAAGCAGAAGCTCATAAACCTCCTAGGTCGGTTACTGATTGATCAGGAGGCTTCACTTTCTGGGGTTTTTGTTTCTTTTTTGCTGCTTTTGGTCCTTAAAACAGTTTAAATCACAGTTTATAACCAACTGTACCGAAACTCAGATAAAGAAAAATTCCCCCAAAATGAGAGAAACTTCAGAAAGAGCAACTCTCTGAAAAATAGACAGTATTTAAAAACTGATTCTGTTCTAATTATGACATTTTTCTGTTGCTTTTTGTTCTTTTATTGCAAATAATTATGTTATGATTAATTCATTTACAAATGAAGTCTCTGAACTTTGGACTAAATCTGTTTGTGGCCATTTTGCATCTCTGGTTTCGCTTTGTGTCTCTTTGTGGATATTTTGTGTCTCTTTGTGGTTATTTTGTGTCTCTTTGTGGTTGTTTTGTGTATCTGTGGTTGCTTTGTGTCTCTTTGTGGCTTTTTTCAGCCTAGCCTGCTTGATGTCATTTTGTGTCTTTCTGTGGTCATTTTCTGTCTCTGTGGTTATTTTGTGTTTCTTTGTGATTGTTTTGTGTATTTGTGGTTGTTTTGTGTCTCTGTGTTTGTTGTGCATCTCATGTGATCATTTTCTGTCTCTTTGGTGTTGTTGTGTAGTTAAATACTCTCTGTGATAAACAGACTGGTTTCTAATCAGTGTTCTATCAGCTGCAGCACCATCAGTGTAAAACTGACTCAGCATTAAATCAGGACCAAACTTTAAAATATATTTATGCGATTTCAGCATCACACGCTGAATACATGCAGGTTCCCATGACAACACAAAGCAAACAGTTTGACTACTGTAACTGCACGGCTTCAGTGGGATTATTAACGTAGAGATGATCGAGTTTGCAGATAAAACCTGAGTCAGGAAAAGAAGATGTGAAAGAGAGGTAGCCAATTTAAATCCCAAACTCTGAACAGAAGCTCTGCAGCATCAGTTACCATGGAGATCTAGCTGTGCAGCATCAGTTGCCATGGAGATCTAGCTGTGCAGCATCAGTTACCATGGAGATCTAGCTGTGCAGTATCAGCTACCATGGAGATCTAGCTGTGCAGCATCAGTTACCATGGAGATCTAGCTGTGCATTATCAGTTACCATGGAGATCTAGCTGTGCAGCATCAGTTACCATGGAGATCTAGCTGTGCAGCATCAGTTACCATGGAGATCTAGCTGTGCAGTATCAGCTACCATGGAGATCTAGCTGTGCAGCATCAGTTACCATGGAGATCTAGCTGTGCAGCATCAGTTACCATGGAGATCTAGCTGTGCAGCATCAGTTACCATGGAGATCTAGCTGTGTAGCATCAGTTACCATGGAGATCTAGCTGTGCAGTATCAGTTACCATGGAGATCTAGCTGTGCATTATCAGTTACCATGGAGATCTAGCTGTGCAGCATCAGTTACCATGGAGATCTAGCTGTGCAGCATCAGTTACCATGGAGATCTAGCTGTGTAGCATCAGTTACCATGGAGATCTAGCTGTACATTATCAGTTACCATGGAGATCTAGCTGTGCAGCATCAGTTACCATGGAGATCTAGCTGTGCAGCATCAGTTACCATGGAGATCTAGCTGTGCAGCATCAGTTACCATGGAGATCTAGCTGTGCAGTATCAGCTACCATGGAGATCTAGCTGTGCAGCATCAGTTACCATGGAGATCTAGCTGTGCATTATCAGTTGCCATGGAGATCTAGCTGTGCAGCATCAGTTACCATGGAGATCTAGCTGTGCAGTATCAGCTACCATGGAGATCTAGCTGTGCAGCATCAGTTACCATGGAGATCTAGCTGTGCAGTATCAGTTACCATGGAGATCTAGCTGTGCAGCATCAGTTACTATGGAGATCTCGCTGTGCAGCATCAGTTACCATGGAGACCATAGAGATTTTTTTGTCATTGTGGTTGTTTTGTGATAATTTTGTGTCTTTTTGTGTTATTTTTTTTCAACTGTTGTTGGTCATTTTGCATCTGGTGTCATTTTGTGTCTCTTTGTCGCCTTTTGTTTGTCTTTGTGGTCATTTCGTGTCTCTTTTAGGTCATTTTTGTGTCTCTTTGTGGTCATTTTGTGTTTCTTTTATGTTGTTTCTTGTCTCTGTGGTATTTTTGTGGCTCTTTTTGGTCGCTTTGTGTGTCTCTGTGATCATTTCATGTCTTCATGTTGTTTTTTGTGTGTCTTTGTGGCCTTTTTCGGCCTGTTGATGTCATTTTGTGTAACTCTGTCTATGTTCGGTCTTTTTGATGTCATTTTGTGTTTATTTTTGGTTGTTCTGTTTCTCTTTCATGTTGTTTTGTGGTCAATTTAAGTCTCTTTGTGGTTGTTTAGTGTCTCTTCATGGCTGTTTTGTGTCTCTTTGTGTTTGTTTTGTGTGTCTTTGTGGCCGTTTTCTGTGTCTGTGGTCATTTTTTTTGTCTCTTTTTGACAGTTTGTGTCTCTTTGTGGTTGTTTTGTGTCTCCTCCTGGTAGTTTTTTCTCTTTCTGGTCATTTTGTGTCATGTTGTGTCGCTGCACTGTTGTTTTCTGTTAGTTTTATTTCATTTGCCTCAGGCTTCAGACACCTTTAAACTCTGCGTGCTTCGTCTTTTCCAGCTTCCCGTGGTTCTCCTGCTTCGTCCGTCTCGTCTTTTGGCAGCTCTGGGTTTTGTAATTGTGTTACCGGAGACGCGTCGTTTCATAAAAGCCGAACTAACACAAAGATAACAATAAAGTGTGTCTCGCTCCGTCACCTTATCTGCTAACTGGGAGACTTTGACCTCGTTACTGAGTCAGCTGCTGGAAATTCTGCTGCCACATGAAAATACAAACAAATGTGCTATTTTGGGATGCGAGCCGCTGGGATGCAGAGTTTACAGAAGCAGCTCCAGAACCTGATCAGACACGAAATCATCGGTGTGACGGAAACCTCCAGAAGCTGCCTCACTTCCTTCATCTAAACTCTGCTTTTTTAGAATAATGAGCTGAAAACAAATAAAAAGAGCTGAAGGTTTCTGCTTCATTTGCAGGTTTTAGCTTTCATTAGGGATTGTTGTGATGTAAACAAACCTTAAATTTATGGTGTTTCTGAATCAACAAACTCTTTAAAGTAAATCTGTAAAAGTGCTTTGATTAAAAAAGAAAAATGCTCTAAAGCAAATGCATGAGTTTTGGATTAAAAAAACAAAACTCTGTCTTCTGAAGCAAAAAAAAAAGAAAACAACAACAAAACATTTTAATTTTTTGCTTCTTCAGACATAAATAAACCATAAAAACTGTTTGTGAACAAATAAAATGTCTTAAAATACAAAATATGAAAATTTTTAATTTAAAATTTCTGTTGTTTTTCTGTTCCAATTAAATTTATTAAAAATGTTTGATTTTATTTTCAGGTTTTCTAGAACAAAATAAATATTTACATGTGTGAGTTTTGGATAAATAAACATTTATCCAATCTTATCCATCTTCTGAAGCAAAAAATAAAAACATTTCTGATGTAAATAAAACTTTAAAAACAAGTGTTTTGCGATTAAATCTACAAAAAAAGTTTAAATTTTATTTCCAAGCGTTTTAAAACAACATGTTAAATGTTCTGCAGCAAAAATATACACAATTAAATGAAATTAAATCTGTTTTATTTTGAAATAAACTAGTAAATAGTTCTGTGTTTACTATCTGGTTGTTCTGCAACAAACAGGAAAAAGAATAAAACAGATTTGAATTAGAACTCCTGTCCTTCATCGCTAAGAACTCATGAATCATGGGTAATTCTGTTTATTTCATCACATCTCCATTGTTACTCCAAGTCTGGTTTCATGTTGCATCATCATCATCCTGCTGTGACATCATCATCCTGCTGCAGCGTCACGCCTTCAAACGAGCCTCAGAGTCTAAATAGAGTCAAGTGTCTGTTTTTATCACGATGAGACCAAGATTTACGTTAAAAATTAACCAAAAATATTCAGGTCGAGTCTCTGCAGCATTTCTATGACGTCTTCTGAAGAAATGATGTAAAAAAATTTACTTTATGACACAATAATACGTAATAAAAGTGAGACTGATATGAAACTAAATCTGGAAAATCACTGAACGCTGCGGTGATTCTTCACTGTAGTTTCCCTTTAAGTTTAATAAAGTTTTATCTTATCTTCAGACATTATTTGTACCAGCAGGTTTGATACTTTTCCTTTAAATAACAGCAAACATTTATAAAATAACATCATTTTTGCTCATTTAAATGCAGTCAAACATTGTAAAATAATTAACATTTATTTAAAAAAAAAACACATTGTTTATGTGAATTTTATTTAGTTTTGTCATTTTTTTAATGCTCACATGTATATTAATACTTTTTAAATTATCTGTAATTTAAATATTATTAAAATAATAATAACAATCTGTAAAATAACAGTCCATTGTGAAAAAAATAGGTAAATAAAAAAATATTCAAAGATTTTTTTTAAAAAATTTATATATACATTGATTTTATATGCAGCTTTTTTAATGTGGATTTTATTTACAGTCTGTTTTTTAATGTTCACATGTATATTTATACTTTTTTTATATTATCTGAGATTTAACAACTAAAATGACAGTAAATTGTAAATTAAAAAATATATTTAAAAAATTATTTTTAAAAAAGCACACAACCTTTTAATACGGCATCGTGAGAAATAAGAGTTAAATTTCAGGTTTTTATCTTTAATAGTTCCTGGGATGTTTTTGTTCAATCAGACTCAAATTTCAAAATAAAATGCTAAAAGTAATTTTTTAAAAAATACATCCATACATGTTATGTCAGGAAAAAAACTGATATATCACTCAAAAACTCCACAAATGTCTTTAATAATTTCCATATTTTATAATAAATAACTGAATGGGGAAACAGCTTGCAGAGTATAAGCTACAAATATGTGAAATTAAAAGTTTATGAAAGGGTTTTTCAACATTTTTTTTGCTGGTGGTGGAGCCCAAATTGGAGCTAAAAGGAGTATAAAAGGAATATATTACATTTATTCATTGTGTGGACATAAACATCAATCAAAATGTTATTTTTTTTATCTGCCAGATAAGTTAGAGGAAAATATTTGTGATTCATAGCTACAAAGATGTGAATTTAAAAGTTAACAAAAGTGTTTCCCGACTGTTTTTTGGTGGTGGAGACCAAACTGGAGCTAAAGTACGTTGTTAATTAAGTAAATTTTACACATAAATTCATCATGTGGACACAAAGATTAATTAAAATGTACATTTTTATCTGCCAGATGAGTAAATATGAAATTATTTCCAATTTATAAGCAAAGAATGTGTAAAATGTGAAGTTTATAGACAGATTTTTATAAGGATTTTACATGGAATAATCACACAAATTCCAGATATTAATGTTAATCTGTGTTTGCCAGATAATAGGAAACAGTTTGGAGCTCATAAGCTACAAATATGTGAAATTAAAAGTTTATCCAAATGTTTTCTGACCTTGTTTTGTCAGATAGTTGTGCCTTAAAAGCAACAAATATGAGAAATGAACATTTTATCTGAGCTGCTGTTGTTTAATATTTAATAAAAATGTTTTCAGGTTTTAATATTAATGTGATTAAAACTTCCAGATGAAGAATTAAAGTAGATTCTGTTGATAAATTTCCCCTCCTTCAGCTGAATTTATTGATTATTGGTTATTAATTGAGTCTACAGGTGAGTTCCTCAATCAGCTGCAGGTTGTTTCTTCCTCTGCAGGTAAATTCTCACCTGGCGGCTCCTGCTGTGTGCGCATGCGTGAGTGTTTGTAAGCGTGTAAGTGTGTGTGTGTGTGTGTGTGTGTGTGTGTGTGTGTGTGTGTGTGGTGTGTGTGTGTGTGTGTGTGTGTGTGTGTGTGTCTGACCCAGCACTACTTTCACCTCCGCAGCAGGAAGTCCAGAACCGGAGCTTTATTTCCTCCTCGCGCCGCCGGTTTTTTCCACCGAGCCGCAGATAAAAGAGACACGCGCGAGCTGATGGCAAGACAAACCCACGGAGGGTCACTGAGACACGAACACGCAGAGTGGACATGAAGCAGGTGAGTGGGACTCTGACAGCGCACAAACCCGGGTCCTCCGGTGCTCCTCCGGTGTTCCTCCGGTGTTCCGGTGCTCCTCCATCACCACCGTGTGTCTCCTCCACAGATCCTCGTCCTCGCGCTCTTCCTCGGCCCGGTGTGCTCGTGTAAGATGTCCCGGTGCTACGACGACACCGAGCTGACCAGAGCGGCGGAGCAGAAGCTCCGGAGCCACTACCCGCAGCCCGCCGAGCATCTGGCCACCGCTGCCCGGGGAGCGAAGCCGTCCTGCCCGCTGGAGCTCTACCGGCAGCCCGCCTCCAGGGAGCTCAACGTCCGGTCCGTGTCCCCGTGGACCTACGTGTGAGTACTGAGCTCATGTTTTACCGTTAAACCGGGAGACCGGGACAAAAATACGATGGTTTTACGCAAAACGGTGCGTAAAAGTTTGGAAACCCAGAAGTTGCTCTGATGAAAACAAAACTAATAAGAAGATAAAAGCAGATATTATATTATATTATATTATATTATATTATATTATATTATATTATATTATATTATATTATATTATATTATATTATATTATATTATGTTATATTATATTATATTATATTGTATTATATTATATTATATTAAGACACTTTTAAAACGGTAAAATATTATTATTATTATTATTATCATTATTATTATGTAAAATAGTATTTTTATAGTAATTGTATGACTATAAAATCATAATTTAGAATTAGAAATTTCTTTAAAAGTAGATTTTTAATCATATTTTATTAAGACACTTATACTAAAATAATTATATTATACTGTATTATATTATTTTGTATTGTATAATTGTATATTAAGACATTAAAAACGTTTAAATATATTATTATTATTATTATTATTATTATTATTATTATTATTATTATTAATATTATTATTATTATTATTTTCATTAAACAGTATTTTTACAGATGTAAGTGTGTGACTATAAAGTTGTAAAACACTTTTAATGTATGTAAATCTGCAAAAATGTTATATTATATTATATTATATTTTGAGCCTTTCTTATCCGAAAAAACATTTTACTCATGTTTGTTTGCTTCTTTAACAGGCAACAGTCAAAAAACAAACAAACAACAAAAACAACATCAAGATGCCAGAAAAGACTCTTCTCTCTCTATTCTGCAAATACGGTTAAAAAAAATGGGGAAAAAAATAAAATAAAAAAAGTTAGATTTTTTTTCTTTGTTTTGTTTTTACTGGTTGTTGTTTGTAATCAGTAAAACAACAGTTTAAAATAAATTATCCTCTGTTTTCATTCCTTAATATGCATGATTTCCTTCAAATAGCGGCAAATATCTGTAAAATAATTTTGTATTTTTAGCAAATTTCAATACAGCCTCGTTTTACAGCTGAGAATCATAAAAGAGAAAATTACTATTTGTAAAAATACAGATTTTTCATGTGGCTGTTTGCACTTTTGACCTGTTTTTTATATTCAACATTAAAATTATTATTATTTAACTGTAAAAAAGAAAAAAGAAAGGTTCAATCCTTTTAAGAAATGATTTACTTATTTCATAGATTTGATGAATATTAAGGATTGAAAAATGATCGACTTTAACATAACAGTTATTTTTTAAACTTTTATTTGACAGATTTTCCCCGATTTGTTAAATTACAGCCAATAACTAATAAAATTACAGAAAAAATGTTAATTTACATGTAAACAATAAATGAAATATAGATTTACACTTTTTTAAACTTTATAATTCTTTATATCAGATTTTTATTTTTATATATATATATATATATATATATATATATATATAAAATAAAAAAAATTATTCCAAGGAAAAATATGTTTACTAAGAATTAAAAAATCATTTCTTTTCAGTTCTTAAATTTAAGTTTTTTTGTGTTACCTTACAGATAATTTTCAATAAATTTAAATAAAAAGGTGTAAAATAATATCCACATCAAAAACATTTTTTCAACAGCATTTAACTATAAATTTACACTATTTTTATCTTTATAATTATTTATATCAGCTAAAAATATATCTGAAAATTATTCCAAAGAAAACTGTGTTTACTAAGCATTAAAAAATGGTAAAAAAAAAATAAAAATAAAAATTTAAGAAGACAAAAGTGTAAATATAGATTAACATATTATTTTACAGATATTTGCTGTTATTTTCACAGCTTTGGGACTAGACTATAGATTATAGTAAACATGATTTAAAGGTGGATTTTATGTACAATATAATAAATAATACCTTCTGCTCATATCTAATAATAGCTGTAATCTTTAGAATTAAACCCCAATAAGTGAAATCAAGTCATTCTGAAGCATTAATAACATTTCAGTGTGTTTTAAAGTAGAAAACTACATGTTCTGGCTTGAATCTGACTTTCCAAGCGACTTTAAATGGTTGGTTTAATGTGGGACAGAAGCTGGTTTCATCATTTCTTTATGACGTCTGTAAACTGGATGGAGAAGCTTCAACACAATCATTATAAAATAAAACTTTACTTTTACTCCAGCGGCACGTTTGCAGCCTGCAGGCATCAATCGTTGCTTCCTCCTGAATTAAAGCTTCTGATTTTATTGCTCCAAACGAGGGAAAGTCCCAGTTAACCCAACATCAGTTCAGCATTTGGTGACACAAATCTTCTTCCTCTTCTTCTCCTGGAGCTCCCAGAAAACTGTACTGTGTTTTTAGTGAGAATCCAGAAACAAATTTACTGGATTCTGCAAAGATGAGATTAGAACATTAAGATCTGTCACCTTCCAGGATGTAAAAAAGACTTAAAGATCCGGAGATTCAATGATCAGCTTGAAAAGAAATCATGTTTTTGTGATAATTGATCACTTTGTGTAATTTTTTTCAGGCAAAAACTCTCAGACACCAGCTTCTCCAGTGTGAATATTTGACAGTTTTCTCAGTTTACTTGACGCCAAAGTAAAAACAACACAAAAATGACACAGAAAGCAGCTAAAATAGAAGCAAAATGACCATAAAGATGCTTAAAACAACCGCACAAAGGGATTTAACACAAAGAGACAAACAATAAGAAACGAAAAACAACTACTAAGAGATATGAAACAGTTTTAAAAAGATGTAAAACTACTGTAAAGAGATGCAAAATGATCAAAAGAGATGCAAAACAACTAAAAAGAGGTGCGACGTTCCTAAAAACGAGACACAAAACCTGACAAAATGATGCTAAATAGACACAAAAAGACCTTAAAGGGACACAAAATCAGACCAAGGAGACTCAAAACTATATAAAATGGTACTGAATAGACACAAAACTACACAAAAATACATGAAAAAGACACAAAATCGCAATAAAGCCACACAAAACTACACAAAAGACATTAAATAGACACAAAAAGACATTAAAGAGTCACAAAAATACACAAAATGACACTAAATAAACACAAAATGACAATAGCGAGACACAAAACTACTCATAAAGACATTAAAGAGACACAAAGCTACTACAGTGAGATGCAAAATTTCTAAAATAAGATGGAAAACAAATTAAAAATATGTAAAACAACTAAAAACAGGTGCAAATTCCTAAAAACAAGACACAAAACCTGATAAAAAGACACTAAATTACATTAAAGGGACACAAAATCAGATCAAAGAGAGAGAAAAAGTCACTAAAGAGTCCCAAAACTACACAAAATGATACTAAAGAGACACAAAATCACAATAAAGATACACAAAAAGACATTAAAGGGACACAAAACTATGCAAAATGATACGAAAGAGACATAAAATTAGACCAAAGAGACACAAAATGACACTAAATAGGCACAAAAAATACATTTACCCTCCTGCTGTTCTCATTTCAGGGCACCAAAAAATATTATTTCCTTGATAGAAAAAAAATTCTGCAAAAAAATTCCCCAAATTTCTAAAAATTTGCAAAATTTTCAGGAAGAAAATTCCAATAATTCCTTAAAAGTTTTTCTTAAAAGTTTAATTTTTAAAAAAAAAAAAAAAAAAATCCCCCAAATTTGGCAGGAAAATTCTTGTAAATATTTTCAAAAAATGAGTAAAAATCTCCCAAAAAATAACCCTACTAGTATCTAAAGTGATTCCATATATATCAGTAAAACTTCTGGTATTTTCTTTAAGAACATTCACAGAAAAATCAACCAAAATCCAGCGAAATTCTTGAATGTGAATGTTCTTAAAGAAAACAAACATGTTTAACATTTCTTTTTTTTCCACCAAAACATGTTCAAAGATTTCCCAAAAATGTTGAAAATGTGGACATCAGAAGTTTCACTGTGAAATTATATTTTTTTCCAAATTTTCAAACTTTAAAACGTGTCAATTTTGACCTGCAGGACGATATGAGGGTTAAAGAGACAAAATCACAATAAAAGACACAAAACTACACAAAATGATACTAAAGAGAGACAAAGACATTAAAGAGACACAAAACTACTACACTGAGATGCAAAATGTCTAAAATAAAATGCAAAACAACCCAAAAAATACGCAAAACAACTCCGAGAAGTTGCTAAATTCCCCAACAGAGAAGAGACTGGAACAGCTGCAGCTTGAGTTTATTCCTGAACTTATTCAGAACCAGATCTTGATGTTTTCCCGTCTTCTCTCTGCAGAACCAGAACCCTGGAGGACCACTTCCCCTCCAGCTACTCCGAGGCCCAGTGCCTGTGTGCCGGCTGCCTGCTGGTGCAGAGGGACGGCTCGGTGGTGGAGAGTTCGGACTACAACTCTCGCAGCGTCAAGCAGAGTCGAGTGTTTCTGAAGCGGGAGCCCTGCGACAAGGGAGGATACTCTCTGAAGCCGGTGACGGTGGAAGTTTCCGTGGGCTGCACCTGCGTTAAAGTGGTCAGCGGGTCGTAGTCGCACCCACAGACTGCGGGATTATTTATATATTTATGTATTTATTGGGTCCAGCTGTGAGCGGCTGCACCGTGTGGATCCACTGAGGGATCTCCAGATTAACGGCTATCGTATAGTTCTCTGCTCAGGATGCTTATTTATTGCCTCTGACTGTATTTATTGATGCTGTAGCTTTCGTCCCAGTGGGACTTCAACGTCTGGCTTCTTTGAAGCACAATAAAGAGATAAGGTGCATTTTAAGGATGAAACGCTGAAGTCTGTGTGTTCAATAGATCCGAAATCACAATAAAGAGACACAAAAAGTCACTAAAGAGTCACAAAACTACACAAAAAGACATTAAAGAGACACAAAATCACAAATAAGAGACACAAAAAGTCACTAAAGGGTCACAAAACTACGCAAAAATACATTAAAGAGAATAATGCTACATACGCTGCTGTAACAATGTGAATTTCCTCTGGCGTGGGGAGAAATAAAGGACTTATCTTATAAAATCACAATAAGGAGACACAAAAAGACATTAAAGGGACACAAAATCGCAATAAAGAGAAACAAAACGACACAATATGACATTAAAGGTACAAAAAAATCAGACCAAAGAGACACAAAAAGTCTTTAAAGTATCACAAAGCTACACAAAAAGACATTAAACAGACACAAAATCAAGACAAAGACATATATAGACACAAAAAGAGATTAAATAGACTCAAAATCACTATAAAGAGACACAAAACTACAAAAAGTGACACTAAAGAGGCACAAAATTACATTCAAGGGACACAAAATCAGACCAAAGAGACACAAAACTACAAAATGATACTGCAAGGACACAAAATGTTGGCACTTGTTATGTGCCTACTTTATTCCCAGACAGGGAGAATCTTCTCTTTCTGGCTGGTTCTATAAAAAAGAGTCTCAAACCGATTGAATGCAAAGATACAGCAGATAAAAATCCAACAAATGTGAACGGGGAATCCATTGCGTTTCGCTGCCCCTTACAGTTTGAATCGCACGTCAAACCTGCGAACCGCTTCCTGAACCAGTCACGTGGTACGACCGGCTTGCGAGGCTTCGAACGTCATCATTTTGGCTCCTCCCCTACATGAAGCAAGCCTCGATACGCGCTTCGTGGACACGCCCCCTCCATTACTCGACACACGCTTCGAAACCTCGGTACGTCTCGTAGCATCACTACTGACTGCTGTTGACCTGGTTTTTGGAGTAAAACACGGTAAGAAGATAAATACTTCTAACCAGTAGCGTTGTTTTGTTGTACGTTAAGTCAGCGACTTGTGAAGAGTTGTGTTTTGTTGTGTTTGAGCAGTTGGTCCGGACGCGTTAGCTAGCTAAGCGGCTAAGTTAGCTAGCGGGCTAATTAACACAGGTGGCTAACTTACCGCTGAACACCTGTGTTAAGGTGCTGCAGCAGATGTCCTCATTAGTAGAATGACCTTCTCAACCTGTATTTCTCTGCTGTGTATTTTAGCTTTTAAAAAAGTTATTTTACTTTAAGGTTCACTCAAACCCGTTGAGCTGCACTGAAGTTTAACATTCAGCTGCTTTGAATTAAACTGTGCTTAACTTAACATTGTGCAACATTACCTCTCTAAATCTCCATAATTTCATTAAATTCTTTCTCTCTTCCACTGCTCAAGTTCAATCCAGTATATAAAGTGACATTAATAGTGAATAAACTAACAACCAGCCATTGTATTTATTTATTATTGCATGTATTTGTAGTAAAACATGAGTTGAAACATCCTAGTTTTGGATCTAGAACTGCACAAGCCGTTCATTTTCAGTCACCTGACGAGTTAAACTCCCCTTTTTATGTGAGGTTGAAGCAGAAAGTCTGAGTTGACAAAGAAAGTTGTTTTATAATTTGCGATACCTCTTATTTCTGACTGAGGCTTTAGTTTTTGTTGAGCTGATTTACACATAGAAACTTTGTTCAGGAAGATTTCTCAGTAGCTCAGAGGACAGGCTGCTTTTTACACAACCTTGTAAGAGAATGTCTGTCAATGCTTTCAGCAGAATTTAGAAACACAACACTTCCTAAACAGATATTTTGAGGCTGTGAGATTGAACGTTTGAGAGTATATCAGTGTGTTTGTTTGTGGTCTTTCTGTTTCTAGGTGGAAGCTGAATTAGTGAGGATGACTCCTGCTCCTGTCATCTCTAAGCTCCTCCCACATCTTTACCTGCACATGAGGAAAATCACTCCTGCAGAATGCAGGTATGTTTGTCATTATTATAAAAAGATGTTGCCTGGTGACCTGTCAGAAACCCATCATACAGAGTCAGCCAAAATAATGTTTACACACATCAGGAAGAGAAAAACTTGCATAAATATTTCAATACCAAATTTATTCAGACATCAGGAGAGTAATAAAAGTTATCTTTGGCCTCTACAATTCCAAGAGGTGCTCAAAGTGGAGGCCACTGGCTTCCAGACATTTCTGTTGTGTTGTAGACGTCACTTGTTGATGCTCCATTCATGAGGGTAGCGCCATCTGTTGGGAAAACATCATACAACAGGACACAGAGTTATCATGATTTGATCAAACTTAGAAAGAGGAATCTATATGTATAGAAGTACTTATACAAATGAAATATTTATTATAGTTTTTCTTTTCCTGATGTGTGTCTACATTATTTTGGCTGATTCTGACTCTGTGAACTTAATGAGAACAAAACTGTCATTTAATTGTTGCTCTGAAAGCTTCTTTAGTGAAAACCAGCTGGTGTTCTGCTTTGAAACAAACTGCTGTTGAGGTTTGTGTTTTTAGATTTAACCCCACAGTTTCTAAATGAACTGATAGTTTGTTTTTTTCCTGATCAATGTGGACGTTATAATTGATGGTAACATTTACTGATCATATAATCAGCATGACCATACAACAGTATAACATTATGACCACCTGACTAATGCTGTGTTGGTCCCTTTATGCTGCTAAAACTCCTCTGACCCAGTGGTTCATCAGAACCTCTGGGGATCCTGTGGATTCTGTGGGTTGCAGGGTGGGTCCTACCTAGACCAGGCTGATCCTGGACCATCCCACAGATGCTCAATCAGATCTGGATGTGGGGAGTGTGGAACCCAGGTGAACAGCTGAGCTCTGTCCTGTTCCTTGGACCACTCCTGAGCAGTTTTAGTTTGTCCTGCTGAGGGAGGCAGCTGGCATCAAGGACTGTTGTTGCCATGGAGACTAGGGGGTTGTTGGTCCTGCAGTGTTTAGGTGGTGGTACATGTCAAATGTCCACATGAACATCAAGGTTTCCCAGCAGAACGTTGCATTAGAACAAGATGATGGATGTTGTTGTCTTCAGCTGTCAGTGGTCAGAATGTTGTGGCTGATCGGTGGATCTGTCTGCCTTTACTCTGACATCCAGCGTTCTACAAAAGTGGAGAATGTGTGCAGTGCAGAAGAGATTTACTTTATTGGATGCAGTTTTAGTGGTTCCATCAGAGAAAATCATATCCATATACAGATTTTTATTAATTCCAGGGCTGGTTCAGTAAAGATTATAATAATAACTACATCAGATAATCCTTGGTCGCAGTTGGAATTTTGCAGACTGAGAGATGGTTGAGAAGGTTTCAGTTCTTGTTTTTAGCAAAATATGTTCTAATAGAAGATCTTTATTGTCATTGTCCATGAAATTATCTGCAAACCAGCAAAGTGCATCAGTCTGAGGTATCTAAAAATAAATAAGTAAAGAAAAATGCTTCTAAAGCCAATAATAAACAGAATATTTTGATGGAATTTTCTAAAAGGGAAAGAAAAGCTCCATTCTCACTCCTCTCAGGATAAACTGTCATTAAAATTGACTTTAAATTTTGCTTCAACATGAGATAAAAACATTTACTTTCATTACTGATATTGTCAAGTTTTAATAAAGTTCATGCTACTTTTATAAAATGAATTTCTGTGATCTGTGTTAGATTCCTGTCTTTTCTCCTGTCATCCAGATGTTCAGAGGGAGATGATGCCACATCTGGTCCAGCTGATGGAAGGTCTTGAAGTTCTCTGACTGGCCTGGACTGAAGATGGTCGTCTCACTGGATTTAAGGTTCAGATGCTCAGTAACAAACTCCACCAATGAGCCAACAGGGAAGCTTTAGGTTTATTAAATGTTGCTATGAAGGTATCGCTGTTTTTCTTAGTGAATGCAATGAGCTCCAACTGAAACTTGAATTAGAACTTAGAAGTAAATCCTTCCATCTGAAAGGATCTAGTTACATTAATAACCTCATAACATTCTAATTTTTATTCCAGTCTTGGTTGGAAATAGAATCTCTGTATTGATTCAGGTAAAAACTGAACTTCACAGCATGTTGGAGCAAAACAACCAGATGAAAACTGTGATGGTGTTGGATTGTCAGACCGTGATGTTGCAGCTCAAAGCAGCTTTTCTATCTCAGTTCATTCTGACATTCAGCTATGAATCAACACAGCAGATGGTGATCCATGCTGTGGAAGTCTCACATCTCCTGATTTAATGGAGCTGCTTTGCACTTTTTACACTGTTTATTCACCAACACTTTATTTAATAAAAGTCCCATCTAGTTTTTATGAGGAATGTGATGTTTTAATTTCTCTGAATAACTGCAGTCTAATGGAACAGCTGGAGTTGTAACATCTGTCCTGATATTGATCATGAAGTATTGATCAGAATACTTATGGTCAGCAGTCATCCCTGAAGTTTTACATTAAAATCTTTACTTATGTTGTGAACTTTGGTAAGAAGCAGAAACGTTAGCGTTGCTATGGATACGAGTGTTAAATTCTGTCCATGTTTCCATTTTGGGAAATTCAGTCCAGTTCCAGAATGTGGAGGAATTTAGTCTCACAATCACAGACAACAATTATTATCTGAAAATCGGGTTATTGTTGTTTATCAGCACAATACAAAAAGATTCATGTTAGAAATATTTCAGTTAAGACCCTAGAATATCAGGATTTATGTAAATTTACCTCAATAATATGAATGTTCAGGTTAAGATTGTGCAGTGATATTTATTATGTAAGTTTAGCTGATTAAAGTTTATGACTCTGCACTAAAATATTATTTAAATTGACATCATTATTATAATATTTAGGGTCAGACCCTACAGTATTGAGATTAAGAAATCAAATATTCTATAAAATGTAAATACACTGAACTAATCTGGATATATTTAAGTGAGACTCTACAATATTATTTATGACACAAATCTTTCTAAATCAAAATTTTAATCATTTTTACTCCAAACATTTACTGGACTGATTTAAATATTAAAATCACTCCTTTCTAATCCTCTGCTGTACGTTCAAACCTGAAGCCTTAAATAGAAACACCCAAGTATCTGATTGAAGGAACTTCTGCAGAGTCCTGGTTCCAGAACATGATGATAGAATTATAGACAAACTTTAACAAAAGCTGCCTGCGAGTTTACAGGTTTTTATGTTAGATTTCTTCAGTAATTTAATGAGTTACCAGCAAAAATCAAGTGTTCATTGGATGAACTTCATTTCCTAAAACATCCAGAATTGGAGCTCATATCTTTGGCAGCTGTAAAGTTTCTGCTCCTTCAAAGTTCAGAACACAATGAATGAATTCCTAAAACACTCTCAATGCTGGAGAGCGTTTGATGCTGAAGCAGTGACCAGTTTTTCTGTTTCTTCTCTGGAGATGCACAATGAGGGACGTCTGCAGAGACTGAGAAAGAGTCTCACCACATCCTGACATGAGGAAAAAGACTTTACTGAAGACTACAATGAGAAAAACTATCAGACAGCAGACGGCTGCATTCAAGGTGAGATCTGAACATTTGATCTGGAACAGGAATTCAATAACGGCAGCATGAGCTTCATTTCAGTCTGTAGCTGCTGAATTCATGGATGAATCATCTGGCACTAGAGAGGAAGACCATCAAACATCCACGTCAGCTGATAGAGGTCCAAGAGTCTCACCCAACAAACAACCTACAGAGTGAAGACCTCTAACCTGATTGGACGGCCTCCTATTCAGCCACATGTGTGAACAAATGCCTCTAAGCTGATTTGTTTTCTAAAATCTAGTTTGAGTCCTAATCTATGCCTGAGTGTTTGCTTCTTTACACTGCCGTTAACAGTTTAGGCTGTTAGATTGTTCCAGATAAGTACAAGATTCTTCAGAGCCGTTCCACCACGAGCCTGACAGGAAGAACTCCAACAGCTACTGAATGTTCCTGTGGTTCCCTCAAGGCTACAGGAGGAGCCCTACGAGAACGAGCCGGTCCACCTGATGGTGGCCAGTCGCTGCGGTTCAAAGCCAACACCGACTACGTGGACTTCTACTGGACCACACGGAGGCCTTCAAACCGGACCAACAAGTTCAGCGACTCCCGACTCGTGGGTCTGAGGACGCCGCCGAGCCTCGGCCCAGCCGGCCTCCTGTCTGTGGGTGTTTGAGTGCTGAGAGGTTTGTGGATGCATGTGAACGTTCTGTGTTGAAACAGCAGCTTTGGACTCAGTAACGCTGGGAAAAACCAAGAGCTCCTTTATTTGTGACTTCCACTAAAAGAACTGATGAAAAGAAGTTTGCCAGGGTTCTGACTGATAACAGATTATTAAATAATGAAAATAATTGTTTAAATATTCCTTTAAACAATCCTTTTAGGTCTACATTTCCTTTACACTGACTTCTTGGTATATGTACAAGTATTTTGGGTGGAATATACCAATAAGCCCAATGTTCAAGGGTTCTTCTGGAAATATACCATTAAACCAACCTTTTAGGTAAATGTTCCAGGATGTTGGGTAGAATATACCATCAGATGAACCTTTTAGGTCTACATTTGAAGATTTTAGAGTAGAATATTACTCCAAACCATCCTTTAGGTCTACATTTAAGGTGGAATACTCCTTTACACCAAGATTTTTTGGTCTACATTGAAGGATTTCAGGTGGAATATTCCTTTGAACAAACTTTTTAAGTTTATGTTCAAGGATGTTGGGTGGAATGTACCATCAGACCAGCCTCCAAGGTCTACAGTAGTGAATTTTAGGTGGAATATACCATTAAACTCACCTTTTAGGTCTACATTGGAGGATTTTTAGGTGGAATTTTCTTCCAAACCATCTTTTAGTCTACATTTAAGGATCTTTAGGATGGTATATTCTTCCAAACCAACTTCTCAGGTCTACATTTCAGGTGGAATATTCCTCCATACTAACTTTTTGGTTGACATTGAAGGATTTTTTTCTAAACCACCCTTTGGGGTCTATCTTTGAGGTCTTAGGTGGAATATTCCTTTTAACCAGCCCCTCAGGTCTCTGAGGATTTTGGATGCAACATTTTAGATGCATGTCCAAGGATTTTTGATGGAATGTTCCTTTAAGGTGGATGTGTGAGGACCTTGTAGGTGGAATACTTCCTGAAACCAACCTTTTAGGTCAACATTCAAAGATTTAAGGTGGAATATTCCTTTAAATCAACCTAAATTTCATGTTTTGATCATTATCAAGTGAGAAACCTCAATCCAGACTCATAATAATGATGTTTGAGATTTATGCTGCTGTTATTTGTTTAGTCCAGACTAAATGACAGAAATCCACAACTGTAATTTTATTTCAGGACTCATTAAATGTCAAAACAATCCATGTGACTCTAAAAACTCAACAGCTTTACAAACTCTAAGATTAAACTCTCCACAAGGATCCAACATAAGTTGGACTTCTACATGAGAGCTTTAATTATTCTTCATCTACTTCCTGAAAAGTTTGGTCAATAAAAAAGACAAAAAACAATATTTTCAGCTGAACGAAAGACAGACTTTGTGATTTTTCTGCTCACATGTTGTGTTGTTGTAAACTTCCTCTTTCAAATAAATATCCTCCTAACCCCCTGGAAACCAGCGTTTGTCCTGTTTTTGTGTTGCTCCTCGGCGACCCTAGACAGCCGGGTCCTAATGTTTTTTGAGAAACGCACCATACTATGACGTTTTTACAATGATGGTTCTACTATGGAACCAGTTTGACATGTTCAGGCGTTCTTTGTGTGAAAACTCAGAGATTTCAGGGATCAGAAGGTGGTTTTCAACTTTCTTTAACTTTCTGCTTCAACTTTAAACTAAATTTCGTTCACTAACCCAGCCCTCTGGACTTCCAGTAAGCTGTGTTCCTATTGGCTGTCCAGGTGGCTGCTTGGTGTTATCAGGAACACCTGAGCAGCTCAGTATCTTCCTGCTTTATTTAGCTGCAGACAAACATTTCCTCTGTTTCTCTTCACCAGTGAACTGGGTTTGGCTCCGTTGCTTTAGTTTGTTCTTTGGGCGTTGGCTTGCAACTTCCAGCAGTAAAATCATCTTTAATGTGTTTCTTGATGTGTTTTAGGGCTTTGTGCTGGATATTTGTCTGGGTAAATGTGGCTCTTTCGCCACAGTTAGCACATGGTGCTAATGTGTGTAGTGATTAGTGGATTTGGTGCAGCTGAGTTGTGTCTTTATCTTGGCTGTAGTGAGGCTTTAGAGGTTTTTGGTCAGACACATTCTGTATTCTTGTTAGTGAACCAGCGTTGGTTGTCCAGAAGGTAAGAGTTCCTGTCCTGATTCTCTGTTCTCAGAGGTTCTCTGGTAGGCTGCAGGAGACTTTAGCGTTTGGGTTGTGCTAGTTTGGTTTTTGTATGGTTTCATTTGGCCGACTATCTTGAGGCCCCTCCATGTGGTTTAGTGAGGTTTTCTGGAACAGTTCTACAAAGCAACCTGCAGCAGAAGAGACTTTGAGAGTTTTTAGGAAGTTCTGGAGAGCAGACTTTAGAGCAGCAGAAACATTTGTCAGCAGTTTGAGCAGGAGAAGGTGAGCTTCAGAGTAGAAATGAGACGGAAACCTTCTTGACCCGTGTGGTGAGGTCCTGTACCAAGAGTTTGAGCAGGCTGTGAAGAGTCTGTAGTTCTTTCATCTGAAAGCACAAGAATCGACTTATTAAAGGAGAAAACAGGAGATATTGTTGGTTCTTCTGTCGCTCTGCAGTTTCCAGTTTCCTTAGACTGAATATCAAGTTTATATTTTAAATGATTTCCCATGTGAGCCCAAGAAGACTCCAATAAACTCCCTCCATCCCCTGGACACAACACATTTTATTACCATGTTAAATCTTTTTTTTAAAAAATATGTTTTTGAGTTTTAATCATAGTTTTAGCATTTTTTTCTCTTAGCTTGTTTAGTTTTGTCATCTGTGTGAAAGGTGCTAAACAAATAAAGTTGAATTGATAAACTGAATAATTGACTAACTCATGATTGTGACAACAGATGTATTTTACTTGTGATTTAAGGGTTTGTTTCATTTTTAAGGTTGGGGTTAAAATCTTGAATGAAAAACAAGATTAAAGAAATAAACTACATTAAAAAAGCAATTAAATCAAAGGAAAAAACATTTAATACAATAAAACTTTTAAAAAGAAAATTAAACATTAAATACAATTAAATTATATTAAACAGACAAAATATTTAATTGGATAATTAAACAGAAGATACAAAACATGTAATTATGAAATTAAACAAATTTTTTTAAACAAAAATATGAAACATTAAAGATGAAATATTTTAGATAATTAAACATTTAAAAACTACAATTAAACAAGAAGAATATTAAACATTTTAAAAAATACAAACCATTTAATTAGATTATTAAATCTTTAAAAAGACAAAACATTTAATTAAAAAATTAAATGTTTAATTAGAAAATTAAATCTTAAAGACAATAAAACTTTAAATGGGAATTAAACAGAAAATACAATGAAGCATTTAAAAAGAAAATTAAACATTAAAAGTAGTAGTAAAACATTTAAAAAGAAAAACCTTAAAGATTTAATTGAAAAATTTAACTTTGGGAAAGAAAAGGCAATTTTTCAAACAAGCCGATAAAACATTTGAAAAAACAACAAACATTAAAAAGACAAAACATTTGGAAATCAAATCAGACATTAGAAAAGAATAAAAGGTGAGAAAAGAGCAAAACTAAACATTTAAGAAGAATCAAACTAAAGACAAAACATTTGAAAAGACACCAGTTAAACTTTAGAAGAGCAAATTAAACAGAAGAGACAATAAAATGATCAAAAGAGCAAAAACAGATAAAGATCTTAAAATGTTTTCTAGTCTGAAATGAAAACATCAAGTTGTTTCTTCAAACATTTCCTCTTTCTATGTTCTTTGTTTGATTGTGGACAGATTTACTAAGAACTCATTTCAGAAAACTGCTTTCCAGATAAAGTCTACTAGTAGTTGAAGGCATTGATCAAACTAATGTTACCTTCGGATCTCCACAAACTTTACTGTTCAGTGAAGAGAATCAAAGTTTGTTGAGGATTTCTAAAAAACCCACAGGTGAAGGTCTGAGAAGAACTCAGATGGATGGTCTAAATGTGAAATCAAGACTCATGGTCATAAGTTTTAAGGCTTCTGTTAACCAGAAAGTTCAAACTAACAGAGAAGTAGTGAGAATCTTTTAAAATTTCAGTCCTCAGACTGTCTAAAGGTTCAAACTAACAGTAAGTAGTAAGAAGATGGACTACCAAGTGGAAGGTTGCAGGTTCAAGACCTGCCACTGGCAATTTTCTTTCTTTGTCTTTGTCAGGATTTTGATAAAAATTTAAGAAGGGTCTGGTCTTGAACCAGCAACCTGCAGCTCCACAGGCAAATCCTTAACTCACTGAGCTACAGATCAGACAAAAGGAAATGATTTCGTCGTCCCTTTGACATCGTAGTTCCTGAAGTGACCACATGGGTGGAGCCAAGGCGGGGTCTGGGTGGAGTCAGGGCGGAGAGTAGGCGGGGAGGTGGGTGGTGGCCTCCCCCCTCTACTCCCCCACCTCCCCCCACCACCCACCACACCTTCCCCCGCCTGAAGAGTTCTTCGAGTCTCCACGAGTTCTTCGAGTCTCCACGGGTTTTCCCCAGTTTCTTGAGTTTCCACCAGGTCGGAGGCAGAACAAGTTGTCATGAAGAGGTGTTGAAGTCAGCCAGGATGGACTGACTTTTTACAGCGACGAGAAGGAAGACGACTAGAAGAGCAGGTCTTTAACCACCATCCATAAAATCCATGGAGTCACTCCAGAGAAATGAAAGAAGGTCAACTTTTATCAACCTCCATCCAGATGTTCAACTTCAAATCTTTACTTTGACATTTTTAGCACCACAAACCTTTAGTATCACACTTTATTATCATTTATTAGGACTTTAATGGAATCCACCAGCAGATTTAGTTTTTGCTGAGAAACTTTATTCTTGTCATCGTGGGACTGCAGTATTTAAAACTGTTCCTTCTATTTGACCTCATGTTTATTAGTTTTAGTGGAGAAAGTTATTTTAATTGTCCATTAGTCTCTTAAAAACCAAATAATAAGTTGGATTAGTCAAGAGGTTTAAATTTCTTACTTTGTCATATTTTAAATGACAAAAATGTAAAAATAAAGTGTCTTGAGACAATTTGACCTCTAATTGGCGTTATATCAATAAAATTGAATTTAAATTGTATGTATCTTGTAATGTTGGAGTAATTCAGCCATATATGTTGGAAAACACATTTTCTTTGTCCATTAATCTGTTGATTGTTTTCTCCAGTAAATCATTTCTTGTTTTGGTTTATAAAATGTCAAACCCAAATATATTCAGTTTACTGTCATAAAAACCAAAAAGATTTACATTCATGATGCAGGAATCAGGCAGTTTTTCACTTTTTATCTTAGTTTAGTCAGAAAGATAGTTGATAATGTGTGAATTGTTGCAGCTTGTGAGCCGTAGAAGGTTTTAATCTTTGGGGCCGAGTGTCAGAAAACATTTAGAAACCAACATCAACAAAACACTCAACAAAGATTTGAACATCATTAAAGGGAAATCCAACTTTTGCATGACAATGTCTAATTAAAGGACATTTATTTCCAATGTAAATGTGTGATATTCATCCTCTGGAGCTTTCTCTTCACATCGTCTTCCACCTGGACTGGTTTGGTCGGGAGCATGTGCAACAAACATTTGAAAAACTGCACTTTAACATCAATGAATGACACTGAAGTTTAATCTCTACATAAATGAGACTGAGTCTGGATGTGCTGCTCTGTCATTAACTCCGAAGTTTAGGGAAAGTTCAAACAAAAGAGGACAGTTCAGAACAGACTTGAGAATGAGCTTATTTTGAACAAACATCTCAGACTTTCTGAGCTTCAGCACCTCTAGCAAGATATTTTAACAACAAGCAACTCAAGAGATCCAGAAGTTGGAGAGAGTTAGCTTTAGCTGAGCCAAAGAACATGTGGGACGCTAACCTAGCAAACATTTCAGACTTTTCTCTGTGAATTCTGGGAAATAATTTACTATTTAACGACAGAGCTACACATCTTAACTCAGTCTCATTAAAACAGACTCTAATTCAGTGTCATCCATCCATATTAAAGTGCAGTTACCCAAAATGTTTGTTGCATGAGCTCCAACAAAACCTGTCCAGGTAGAAGGCCACTTCTTTGACAAACAGGAAGTGGAAGATTCCAAGCAGATTTATAGAAGGGGGAACCGGACTGTTCTAAGTGTGGTCGAGTATAGAGGGGTGTTTTGTGGGTTTTTAAGGCTGATAATGATTATTAGTGAGACATTTGGAGTAGATATTCCTTTGCAGTAAATGAAAGTATTTAAAATCTTGGAGTTAAACTAAGAAGAACACAAACTCTAACAGAAAACTTTGTTGATACGTTTTTGTTTTGTTTACAGATGTTAAGTTAACCCTTTAACATCCTCACCAAGAAAAATGCTATGAAAAAATAATTTTTTTTATATTTCTTATCTCTTTGGGGCACTAATAACAACAATCAATGTTTTTTTTATGAAGAGACCCAGCAATTTTTAAAATATTGACCTCTACCAAACGGTTGGGAAAAATTATTTTACCCTTTTAAATCTTTTTTTTTTTTTTTTTTTTTTTACATTTCCAATGACACATTCGTGTTCAGCAACTCCTTAGGCACCATAATATGTCAGAAGAATTACTTTACCTTTGAAAATCACAGCAAACAGAGGCCTCATGTGAGGAGTGATTTTGCTCGTGCTGACTTCCTGTGAGCAGACTAACTTGCTCTGCATGCTATTTCAAAACACAGTGACATCTACTGGACTTTTTTTTGTATATTGTACCTTAGAGTGGTACCTAATGAGGGATATAGATGGCTGAAACAGGTGGACTTAAGTAAAACATATTTTTCAATAAGATTTAGTGTTGAAAAATGACATTTTTCGACATAGTATACTATGGCATGTTTTTTGGCCAAAATTCATGATGTTTTTTTTTTGTTTTTTTTAAAGAAAACCTTTCTGGAGTGTTTTTCGCAGCCTCCTTTACATTGTTTCATCATATGGCATGTTTTCACAACATGTTGAAAAATGACATTTTTCGACATAGTATACTATGGCAATTTTTTTGCGTCAAAATTCATGATGATTTTTTTTTTCAAAGAAAACCTTTCTGGAGTGTTTTTTTTACAGCCTCCTTTACATTATTTCATCATATGGCACGTTTTTACAACATGTTTGAAAAGTCGCATTTTTTTTTCGACATAGTATAGTAAGGCGTTTTTTTGCGCCAAAATTCATGATGATTTTTTTTCAAAGAAAACCTTTCTGGAGTGTTTTTCATGGCCTCCTTTACATTATTTCATCATATGGCATGTTTTTACAACATGTTTGAAAAATCGTATTTTTTTTCGACATAGGATAGTAAGGCGTTTTTTTTGCGCCAAAATTCATGATGATTTTTCTTTCAAAGAAAACCTGCCTGGAGTGTTTTTCACAGCCTCCTTTACATTATTTCATCATATGGCACGTTTTTACAACATGTTGAAAAATCGCATTTCTTTTTTCCACTCAGCTGCATGCCTTCGTCCACCCGGCCTCCGTTGACTCGTCCCGCCTGCCGTCTCTGGAGCTGAAGCTGGATTGGAACAGACCAAAGTACAGTCCAATCACGATGCCAGTTGCCTCTCAAAAGGCTCCTTCATCTGGCAGGTGGCGCCACTTCTTCTGAGGGGAAGCTGAGCTGGCCCAGCAGAACTTTGGAGATGTGTTCCAGTGGTTGGTGGATGTGTGGGGAGATAGAGAGGGACCTTTGAATTGTTCAGAAAGGAAAACAGGGAACCCATTGCTAGTTTTAGTTTAGGGTGCTACTGCAGTGTGTTTTTGGGTTTTAAGAGGTGAACAGGAAGAGTTTCTTTTCGTATTGATTATCTTTTACTTTGTTCCTGGTTGGAATGCCCATCAATGTCAACATGAAGTTCATTATTAGTTCTGTTTATTTATTTTTATTTTATTAACACCCATTTGCTTTCAACCCCCTCTCATGTTGTGTTGTAAACTTCGTCTTTCAAATAAATTCTCGTCAAACCCTCTGGAAACCAGCATTTGGACTGTTTTTGTGTTACTCCTCACCTACTTCAGACAGCCGGGACATAACGTTTTGTGGACTAAAGGCTAAACTACGACGTTTTTAGAGCGACATGCTATACTATGACGTTTTTAGAGCGACATGCTATACTATGACGTTTTTAGAGTGACATGCTATACTATGACGTTTTTAGAGCGACATGCTATACTACGACGTTTTTAGACTGACATGATATACTATGACGTTTTTATAGCAACATGCTATACTATGACGTTTTTAGAGTGACATGCTATACTACGACGTTTTTACAGCGACATGACGTACTATGACGTTTTTCGAGTGACATGCTATACTACGACGCTTTTAGAGTGACATGCTATACAATGATGTTTTTAGAGCGACATAGTGTACGATGAAGTTTTTTTGCGCCAAAATTCATGATGATATTTTTTTTCAAAGAAAACCTCTCTAGAGTGTTTTTCACAGCCTCCTTTTCATTATTTCATCATATGGCATGTTTTTACAACATGTTTGAAACGTCGCATTTTTTTTCGACATAGTATACTATGGCGTTTTTTTGCGCCAAAATTCATGATGATTATTTTTTCAAAGAAAACCTTTCTGGAGTGTTTTTCACAGCCTCCTTTTCATTATTTCATCATATGGCATGTTT